>JAADVC010000082.1:0-39067 GCA_023334575.1 Pythium volutum | reverse complement strand
CGGCGCCACTGCGCGCGCGCAGCCGCCCGTCCTCTGCCTGCCCAGCGCCTTTGGTGCGTACGATACCGCTCGTCAATTGTGGATGGTGTGCACGGATAGAGACACAAGTATTGACCTCGTTTTTCGTATTCTACTCGACGGTATCCCATCAGGCTCGGTGGTCCACAATTTCCGGCCGCAGTTTGACGCGCTGAGCGACGAGTTCCAGTTCGTGGGCGTCGACCCGCGTGGGTACGGCTTTTCGCGGCCGCCGACGCGCGACTTTCCGGACGCGTACTTTGAACGAGACGCGGACGACGTCGTGCGCGTCATGGATTCGCTAGGGTACGACAAGGTGAGCTTCGTGGGATCAACCGCTGAAAGGAGGATTTTTGATGATGCCACGATGACGAGCCTCTACTGACGCTGAAATTTTCGGACAGTTCTCGATCCTGGGATGGAGCGCCGGCGCCAACACGGGCGCTGTGCTGGCCGCTACGTACCCGGACCGCGTCGAGCGGCTCGCGCTCATCAACGGCAATGTGAGCTCACGCTTTTCGTGACTGGAAAAAATCAACCAGCGCAGTGAGCTCTTGATTTTTTCTGGACGGTTGTGCCCTACTAATGCTGTTTTTGTAAGTAGGCGTTTGTGGACGTGGACGATCTCGAGATCTATGCCGCGTACGAAGATATTGCCAAGTGGCACCCAGCGTCCCGTGCCGAGGGCGAGTCGATCTACGGGGCCGAGTCTCTCCAAGAAGGCTGGTCGCAAATGCTGACCAAACTGCGGAGCGTCTATGCAATCAACCACGGCGACTTGTACTGCGACAAGCTCCCGCAAATCCGCTGCAAGACGCTGGTCGTCGCCGGCGCGCAGGATCGGCTCGTCCCGGATTTCCACAGCGAGTACCTGAGCGAGCGCATCATGCACTGCCGGCTGCACGTGTTCCCGCGCGGTCGCCACGATGTGCATCTCCACGACGCAGTGGCGTTTAATGATTTGCTGCGCACGTTTCTCACAGAGGAAGACGACAAGCAGACGCAGAGCCGCGAGTACGTCGCGCGACCGATCAAGTGAGATAAAATAAGCAGATCAAAAGCGAAAACGCCTCAAATCTGAGAAGGTTTCAAGCACAGAACATTTTTTTGATTGTTTTTTCTTGTGTCAAATAATATCGTGAAGAGATCGGCGGAAGGTTGGGTTCGCGCCAACGTTGATGAAGAAGCTGATCTTCCGCCGATCTTGACTTTCAGGGTTGGACACCGTCAGTGTCTAAGATTTACTAGTAGATTAGAAAACCGATCTTCAGCCCATCGTACTTCGAGTACCGTACTGTTCCGTACAGTCTTAACTGATCGTTCAGTTCACAGAGCGCCCGAAGGAGTCCAAGCCGATCTTCAGCCGATCTCGACCTTTTGGTGGCACGTCACAGCTATAATACTGACGGTAGTGTGACGACACCGAGCGTCTACCGGTACACGCATCTAGATAACTTCCTTGGCACAAAGTTTGGACCCATGTGACGGTGCCAACAGATCCGCCGATCGTGGATGAAAAGCTGAAAGAATACATTGTATCCTGGACCAGGATACAGTTTATTCATAACTCATGTGCACACTGGCACTGCATTGCTACGTACAGCACAATGCCGTCCTGCTTCGGTTCCGCAAGCAGCAAAATCTCCGTACTCCAGAGATTTTGCTGTTGGCGACTGTGCGGAAATGCCGTAGCCGAACGGACAGCAACTAAAAATCGATACGGGTGCCCACGGGACACGCAGACCGCCAGACTGATTTACCGGTCTGGCTGGGGAAGGAGGCACTCCAGGCTGGTGGGAGCGAGCACTTCATTCGCTGTCCGCGCTGGGACGGCTTCATGGCGGAACGACCGTGGCGTCCACCAAGGTGGGGCTGCAATAGGAAATGATCGTTCGAAGCATTCAGCATAGCGTTTGCCCCTGGCGTCAGGCCAACGGCTCTGAATTTCTGTATGCGAAAACCCGTACGGTTCCTTGACGTCAGACTCGTCAGAGGGATCAGCATCCAAGGTGGGTTGCCGTCACAGTGTCTACACCTTGAGCAAGCAGTTCCAAGTGGGATCGCCCCATGCATTCGTAGCGTTAGAGGTCTATAGCCTCTAACTTAGAGGTCTATCTTCCGGCTGCCGTGCTGTCAACTTGGCGGAGTTCATGATGGTATCTTGTCGTTCCATACAGACTCTGTACCGGCACACGCCGTTGGTTCGTTCACTGAACTGAGAACTTCCAAGTCCGTGACGCAACAATTCGATACCAACCCAATGTTCGGAAGACAGCAAAACCCTGCGTTTATTATGGTGGCTGCCGTTCCATGCCAACCCCAAACCGCCTGTCCGCACGTCAACTGGCTCGTCAATCCACACGTTGGATTGTCGCGCACGCAGAGTCTAGACTCACCAGCGCCGGAGTGGCCTCCTCCCACCCACCCTTCCCATCCCCCTGGTTTGTGGGCACGAGGTCCAAACACGGGATCCGGATTTCCTGAGCGTGCGGTTCCAGACCCATCGTCAGGGACATGATCTGGGAAATCCGGAGCGCTGGACTGGGGACCCCGGTGCTTTCGCGCAAACGAAAATGGGAAAATGGCGTTGATAAAAATGAAGATTTGATTATGTAGGATTGGTGCATACAACAGCATACTCGATGGATAGTAAAGAGCCTACGAGAGGCTCAGTAGTGGAGGGTGGTATCATAATAATGATGCGGTCGGGATGGGGGGGGAGAGGAGGGGGAGAAGAGATGATTTGGTGCGGCTTGGCCTGGCCGCGAACGACACTCGAGGGTCTAATAATGCTGCACGGGGAAAACTCACGGGACATCTAACGAAGAGATGGAGGAGAGGAGGGGAGCCCGCCACCTCCTCTTAGACAGCGGACGGGAACGACGCCGTCGCCACGGCCGGCGCCATGTGCTGATGGTGGTGGAAGCTATGGGGCTGGTGGTACCCCGAGTAGCCATGGTGCGCGCTTGCCTGCTGCGGCTGCGTGTGGTGCTGGTGGTGGCCAGTCTGGTAGCCACTGTTCTGGTAGTAGCCAAAGTCCATGTCCGCGGACGCTGGTTGTTGCTGCTGCGTCGGCAGCGGCTCGGCGTAACGCTTCATGTGTGCGTACGGCTGGTACGGCGCCGCGCGCGCGCCATGGGACGCCATCTTGGCGTGGTGCGAGTGGTGCGGGTTGCGCGGGTCGTCCTCGAGAATGCCCTGGAGCAGCTCGCCAAACGACTCTTCGTCCGTGAACGCCGGCGGCGCGAGGTGGTCGTACGGCGACGAGCTGAGCATCGTGTCGGCGGGCAGCGGCGCATAGCTGTTGCCGTTCTGGTAGCTCTTGTAGGGCTGCGTCTGGTTGAGCTGGTGGTGGTCGTAGCCGTAGGCGCTTGAGCCCATGCTGAGCTTGAGCTCGTGCGAAAAGGCGCCGCTGCGCGACGCCGGCGACAGCGACTGCTCCGTCTTGATGCGCTTGTGCGCGTGGTGGCCAAAGTCGACCGAGTCGCTCGAGTGGACGCTCATGGTGCTGGCCGACGACTCGTCGCTCTCGCACCGTCCGCGGTGGTCGTCGAGCTCGGGCGCGTACTCGCCGTTCATGGCGTTGCCGCCCATGCCCTTGATGCGCTCGACGGCCTCTTCGTAGCGGATGCCGCCAAACGACTTGGAGATCTCCATGCGGCGATTGTACTCGGCCTCTTCGACCGACTTGGCGAGGTGCCACTGGTCGCGGCCGCAGACGCAGTGCTTGCCCTCGGCGCCCTTGTAGCGCGCCGACTCGGCGTCGGTCACGGCGCACTCGCAGCAGAGAAACATTTGCTTGGAGCGGTACGTGCCGAGCCAGTTGGACTTGAAGCGAGGAAACCAGTTCTTGCGGTCGCGCGTCTTCTCCGGCATGATTGAGGAATGGATATGGGACGGGAGAAGGAAGGAGGAGTGTGTGGACGATGGAAAGTTGGAAACTGGAGGTGAGCTTGTCGCGCTTTTTGTTGGCCGGGTCTATCTTTTTTATTGTTGGCTGGCAAAAAGGGATTGGCATTGGAAATTGGATGTCTCCTCGGTTGAACTGGCCAGCCTCTCACTCATGTGTGCGTCGTGGCTGCGCGCCTGGCCTGTTTTTATTTTATTTTATTGCTTTTTTTTCTTTTTGGGCGATGTGAACTGTCTGGCTGATCATCGTGGCGTGAGTGTGTTTGGTCGGGGGACGGGCGCACAGCCCGTGCGTGCGTGCCTGTGCGAGAAACAGGCGGGGTCCGTGCCATTCAATCGAAAGTTGGCGCCTCAACGTTTGGGCAAAACTAGCAGACTGTCGCGCGGAACAATACCCGCCCAATCATTTGGTTTGACTATGTGAGCCACAAAAAATCCGTTTTGCTTTCTTCACGAGCGTTGGGTGGCCAGTCGCGTGCACGTCGGACGCTCGACAGTGTTGCACCGCCGAGCCTGATCCCGACACCAGCGATGCGATCGCGCAGCCGGGGCGAGTGGTTGCGCTGCGCACGCCACCTGCAGCGCCCTATCCACAGTGGTACAGTGAGCTTGGCGCGAGCATCTCCCATCCCCCATCGCGACGCGGCTGAGAGCCGTGACGGCTGCCTTCAGGCTTTTGTTCAAGGAATACAGGACAAAGGATCCATGACGCAGTTGGTTCTTTATTGTTTTCATCCACAACCACAGGAGGTAATTCACCATGCTTGACGAGGTGAACCACGGCAACTGAAGATCGCCGCTCACTGCTCGACGACGAAGAAAACAATAATAAAATCGTCTCCTCCCCCTTCGCAACTCGGCGGCAGGAGAACGTTTTGTTGTGTTTTTTTGCCTGAGCATCAAATCAACTGGATTTAAATTTACGACCTTGACCGACTGCCGCTCCCATTTCCAGCCATGGAAATTCCACGGTTTTGCCAATCTCCTCTAAAACTGTAGTCCAAAGCATCGAGGAGTTTTGGGATGCGTCAAGGTGAACTGAAGGTGGACGGCACGAATGAGATGTTCTGTAAATTTTTGGTAATGTATCGTCAATCCGGCGCCCCTGGACCGGGAGGAAGTTCCCGCACAATGCACCCACAATGTGGGCCATACTGGGGGCAATTTCACCTCGAGCTGCCAAGACGTGAGCTGTTGCGAACGGCCCATAAGCGTAACGCATCATGTGCTTACGCTCACCAATCCCAATCCTCTAACAGGATTTCACGCTCCATTGCGGCGAGAATGCGCCACGCATGCATTTGAGAATGGAGGCCAATTTTTGGGGCCTCTTGGCCTGTCGATCCCAGATCCCAGAACAGCAAGCTGTGTTTACAGTACTGTATCGGCATCCGATTGTACAGTATTTATACAGGCGAGATCTGTCGGCATGAGTCCCACCAACAAGACTGGGCTCAGGCTGAACGTGAGACCAACAATGGCGACCACATAATGGCTGCGCCGGAATCTGTCGCTGGCTATTTTGTGTCTCCACGCACGCTCAGCTGTGAGGTTTCGCTGAGTCAGTTTGTTTTTTTGTTGGTGGTGGGTTTTCGTAAATCCACGCCACGCCTTGCCAACCCCAAACGACTGAAATCTAACAAAATGTGTTTGTACGGAACGCTGATACTTCGCGTCATGTTTCTCCATGCAGAGGGAGCGTCACTGCACAAGAGACATGCCATTGGGACAGACACGGCGTCGCGCACAGTGATGGGGGCGGTAGTACATGGAAAGGCGCGTCGAGTTGGGGATCCCATTGCTGAATCAGCAATTGCCAAGTGCAGACGCCCGCGCGCGACAGTTGCCAATGTTGGGAAGATTACGACCGCGAGAACGTACCACACTGCGTATGGACATTTTTCCTCCCTTTTTGACCCCCCTGCCCGCGGGCGGTGGACAGTGGGAAGCATAAGAGCCTTCTTTCCAGTTGACTTGCAACGTGAACTGTACAGTACGTGGGTGCCCACAGTGCACTCGAGATCTGAAGTTGTGGGGTACATACGCGACAGCATTCGGGTGAGAAAAGATACTTCATGACCAAGCTACATCGAGGCGTTCTAACAAATTACCGTTGGTACAGTTCGGGCTTGGTGACAAAGCCTCTGTTCTGGCGGGTTGGAGCGCATCCCCTTTGAATACACAGTTTGGGCTTTTCCGAAGCGGTTTCTCGTCCACTCGCTTTCCAAACAGCCGAGCTGCTGTGCTGTCTCCGTACATTTCCTTTCTGTTCTGCCCCTCTGTCTAAAGAGTATGATTTCCAGTGGGCGTCTGATAAAACGGTTTCTTCTTCTTCGCTCTTTTTTACTTGAGTGGGTTCTCCCTCAAAACGACGTTCTCGTCTGCCAGATGGTGGTCCACGTTTCTGGATGCAGCTGAAGTTCACCCGCGCGGATCCACCATGCCGATTCATGTTCAACCTCAGGAAACTGTACAAAAATGTAGCGAAACTGCCATGGCAAACTTGACCTCAATGCCTGGAACCAAAACAGTCGCCAACATTCAAAGTGACGAGACACCTCCATAGAGATGGAGCCTTCTCTCCATGACGTGTCCTCTCTGCATTGTAAACGACGACGAATATGAGTGTGCCGCAACATCCCACAGTCTCGTTGCGATCAAATGCGGCGACACTGACGGTCCAAATGGATTCTTCTTGGTTTGATTGTCTGGCCGACTGATCGTGTTGGATTCCAACGTTTGCGCTTCTGGAATCCACCCAGTAGACATCTGCAAACGATTGTTGGGTAATCGCGTTCAGTACTGACCCAAGCAGTGGGGGTGATGCACGTCAAGTCGTCGAGCTCTGTGTTTGCACATACTAGTACTGGGTTCTATGAATGTAGATGTGGATCGCGTCTCCACGATGTCCGGGCGAAACCCGCAAAGCGAACCGCGTCATTCTTCCCGCCGCGCGTCACGCGGGTCACCGCAAGTGCCACGCACGCTGTCCGATCAGGGATGGCACACCTACACCTTAGAGACATCAAGTTATAGTTAGAGACATCAAGTTATAGAAAATCGACGTTATGTACGCACAATCAACTTGTTGCGCACCAATACGGTACGCAAGAAACACTTCAAACGACTACCCTATGGGTGATTAAACACTATATGCGTGTGATTTTCATTTCAAAAAACGTTTTATCCTGCGTACTTAGATGTACTCATAAAATGATATCAATTATGAGAACATGCCATCGGACTCCGATGGCGCGGGCACTCACGTCGCGGCCAGTCTCGCAGGCCCCCTTTGATTCTGGGTTTCATAATACCAGATACTCTAGAGTAATGCCGAGGCTGTAATCTGTACATAATTGTCCGTCACAGATTACAGCAACACCTGGGACCACGCAATACATTGGAGCTCGAGCCCCAATACAAATTTTGTGCATGTGACATCGATCCACGGGGACTGTATGGATGGGACGGAACGACGACCGGCCAGGCCACGCTGACAAAGTGCTCTCCATGGCGCGATTTGCTGCGTATCTACAGTACTGTACAGTACTCGTCACTCTCGTCAAAGGTCCCTCTGTGACAGAGGGACCTTTGACGAGAGCCCCGACAGAGTCTGTCGGGGCGGAACTCGTTCTCAGAATCAGGGGACTGACGGGCCATCGGCGTGTTGGCCATTCCAGTCCCACACTTTGCTGGCAAGCTAAAAGTCCAGCAGTTGCGAGCGCGGAGATTCGTCTGCGCAGAGACGAAGCGGCCTGGACTTGCTATGTATTGCACTACTGTAACCTGAGAACACGCGACGGCTGGTCCTTCGTTTCAGCCGCACACGGCGTCCAGCAATTTTCATTGATGCGGTCTGCGTCTAATACAGTACTGCTGGGTCTCTCTCAAACGCCAAAGGCCGCCGTGGACTTAAATGTACAGTACGCGTCTTCTAGTAATACATTCAGTATTGTGCATCCGACAGGCACATTTTGCAGGTACAGTATAGTACAGTACCAGGCCGAAGGGCCTTTTGCTGAGAGTTTGGGAAAATCGAAACCAGTGGGTCCGGTCTGCCTCGATCTCGATCACGGCAAGTGAGATTAACCTGCTCCCTTCTTCACTTTGTGTTGTCTCGTTAGATGGGGCGCATCCTCCTCAGCGCGCGAACACCGCTTCTACACCACGCTGAACCTCGTCTCTGTCACTGACGTCACTGGTGCAACTGTCGCGGCCAGCGGCTATGTCACGGATGAGTTGGATGAGTCCGGCCAATAAAGTGACGATTGCTATGGCGAATTCCGCCTTTTGCCTTCAGGCAGTCCTGATCAACTTGAAGAAGCTCGACCACCACTTCCAGTGCACTTGGCTCAGTCTCTCACCCACAATTCACAATCTATCCGGATACCTATCCTACAGTTTGAAGCACAGGTTCACTTCTTTTTGCCTCTTATACACAATATATCTGGGAATCCAATCAGGTTCTATTAATTGTCAAAAAGGATCTAAAACAATATAGACTGCCAAGGTCAATATATCAGGGCGGTGCTTGGAGGCGCTATAAACTGTACAAGAGGTCGGGGCGGGAGCTGTATTGCAAGGAGCCACGCCGCGTGGCCCACGCGCATCCCGACAGCGAGGCCGCCCCCATGATGGAGGTGGCCGTCCACCAACCAGCACGATGCGTTCCTGGACGTTGCGGGCTTCATAGTATGAATCAAACAGCTCCCAGGTAGAAATGCCTGTCGACCGTCGACAGCCCTTGTCTTCGAATCGTCGACTAGACAGTCTGCATATTTTTACTGCGGACGTGCGGCTGTATTATTTATTTCAAGTGGAAGGGCAGCGGCATCACGAGCCTATCTCGTTCCCTCCGCGGGCCAGCGCATGGCCGTGATGACCGTCCTGGTGACCATGCTTCTCATGGCTGTCCAGAATCAGCCACGGATCATCCGTTGGATGGGGGGATACGGCCAAAATTGGTGGCCAATTTTCGTCGTCTGCAAAGCCTTGCACAACGTTTCGAATCCATGGTCCCTTTACATCCTACGTGACGTAGGGATGTGGATGTCCTGAAGCACATTAAATTTTTTGTGCTTTTACTGTGCTACATGACGCACGCAGATTTTGCAACCCAGCGGTCCTCACTGCGTTGCGACGACGACGTGGCCGACGCAACATCCATGTACTGTATCCGCGGATACTCCACACACTCCACACTGCAGTCGAGATGCACGGAGAGGAGTTGCACAGACACGTACTTTAGCTCCCTACTGTACACGTACTGTACAGTACTGTATTCCTTCCACTGACGTCACAGCGAGGCGCGACGAGGCTCAGCTGATAATACAGTACGGAATGCCGCACGGGAACAATCGCATCGCGCGTGCTTTGATGATGACGAAGACCTTTATCACAAGGTGCATCCACACACAAAGTTGGCCTTTTCATGCCAAATCAAGAGACGGGCCAATTAAAATCTTCGAACAGCTTTGAAAATCGTATCTATCGCAACTTTAAAAAGCGCTTTTTTATGAACCTCTGTTATGGAGTTTATGCCAAGGATGGCATTCATCTTGCAGAGGCTCACAACATCACGACGAGTTCGGTTCGCGTGCACCTCTATAAATAGATATCTATCGTCCGTTTCCAGGATTCAACTGCCACTTTTGAGAGGTTGTTTACCGGTATTTCCTGATTCAGTGCTCGCTGAATCAGCGCGGTGTTGCCACAGTCAGCGCACGCACCTCCTCGGTGGCTGAATAGTGCACCCGCAACCGCCCGACCCCCTCCCTCCCAATAAGAGCGCGTCGCGTGGCATCTTCCGCTGGGTGTGTCTCAGTTGCGTCGGATTTTCGTTCTCCTCTCCTCCCCTGGTGGCAATTAATGCGACGTGGTGGCCGTCCGCTCTGCTCCCCCCGTGTCGTCCAAAGAAACGTAATCCGCTCTTCCACCTGCTCCAATACCTGTTCTCCACTAGACTGGCGATCATAACTGTGAGAGTGCTCGCCCACCGGAAAAAAAGAGTCGGCCGCCCACCCACAATGGCGGTGCGCCGTACGCTCTTCGTCGCGCTCCTCTCCGTGATCGCGTCCTCCTCGTCCACGTCCGCCGTCTCCACTTCCAAGCTCCTCGGATACGACTGTGTACAGACGAATGGTGCGTCCTCCTCCTCCTCTCCCCCGCTCACCCACGACCGCGCCGTCCTCTGTGGCGAGCACACCCAATTCGTCTTCCGCGCCGCGATCCCCGTGCCCGCGAATGTGACGCTCGCGAGCGCGGCGCGTCCGCCCGTGATGCTCACGCCCAAGTCGACGTACTGCACGCTCACGAGCGGAGGCGCCAACGGCGGAGCAGCAGCAGGAGGAGCCACGACGCCGCTCCAGCTGCCCGTGGTCTCGGCGCGCATTGACGAGATTGCGGCCAACCAGTGGGTCCTCTCGTCGGCGCTTTCGTTCCCCAACGACGCCAACGACGATGACGACGACCTCGACTGGACGCAGACCGCCGCGTCTCCTCCCTTATTGGCGTGTGCGTTCCGCATGGCCAGCGTGCTTTCCGATATAAACGTTGATCTCGCACTCGCGCCGTTTACGTTTGTCAATTCCGACTTTGCCATTGCGGGCGTCACGCTGCTCAACCAACCGCCCGTGTCGTCGGACCCGGCGGCCGCGGCCGTCGCGACCGTCGCGCCCACGAAAGCCGTCGGTAGAGGAGGAGGAGGAGGAGGAGGAGGACGTGATCGTCAGCTCGCGACCGTCGCGACGCCACTGCTGGGTATTGGCCAAATGGCGCGGTTCCGACTCGACGTCTCGGGCGACCACGCCGACGCGCGCGGTCCAAGCCTCTCGGGTTCGTGTCTTGTCAACACACAAAACGTGACGGTCTCAAATGGCAAATTCAACTACACGGTGCAGACCAACGACTCGGACCTCATCGGACTCCGTTATAATTGCTTCTTACTCGACGGCGCCGGCAACGCGCCGTCCAAAGCGCAGGGCGAGATCAAGCACATGGTGCTTCAGTTGGACGGCAGTGTGCCGCGCGTTGAAGACGACATTTTCATGCTGGTCGCGACCGACAAGCCCGCGCGCATTGGCAGTACGATTTCCTTAACACTCAAGGCCGTGAATTTGACCCAGGGGTACTCGGGCTTGTGTGACGTGAACGGCGTCAAGGGCGTGCCGCTGCTCGAGGCCGAAGACCACGGGTTCTATATGGTGCAGTACACGGTCGCCGAGGGCGACGCGAGCCTTGACGAGTCGGCGTCCATGCCGCTAAGCTGTGTCGTGCGCAACCGCGCTGGGAATACGTTCTTATTCAAGTATGATGTGGAGCTGGGCTTTGGTATTGACGCACTGCGGCCCAAGGTCAAGTCGACGGTCCTTCTCTTTTCGTCGGACCGTCCGGCCCACGAGGCCACGATCATTGAGATTCAAGTCGCGTTTGAAAACGACGAACCGAATTTACGGGTCGCCAATAACGAAACGTGTCTGGTCAATAACGTCTCGGTCGGCGCGTCGTTTTCCAAGTCGTCGGCGCGTGCGTTTCTCATCACGTACGTCGTGGGCAAGGGCGAGGCCAT
Organism: Pythium volutum; assembly: GCA_023334575.1. Classification (NCBI taxonomy): domain Eukaryota; phylum Oomycota; class Peronosporomycetes; order Pythiales; family Pythiaceae; genus Pythium; species Pythium volutum. The sequence continues at coordinate 27,573 of JAADVC010000082.1, read as the reverse complement.
GTGGAAGGCCGGCGCACTGCCCGTGCACTGTGTGGTCCAAGACGCGGCCGGGAATACGGCCCTGATTGACCGCTTCACGGACGGCAATACGCTCATGGCGCGCGAGCTCAAGCCCATGGAGATGGACGCTGACGAAGTCATTTCGATCGAGTTTTTGCCCGACAAGCTGCTCATCATTAGCTTTGTGATTGTCACGATCGCGTCCCACACAATCTCGAAGCTGTGCCCCCACGTGGGACTGCCCCGTATCACGGGGTACATTGTCACAGGCATTTTGGTCGGACCGTACGTACTCAATTTCCTCTCGACGCGGCAGATTCGCCAGTTGCGTATCATTGACGAACTGTCGATGGCGTACATTGGCCTCACGGCCGGCAGTAAACTCCACTGGCACCACATGCGGCCCATTATGAAGAGCATCTTGGCCGTCACGGTCGGACTCACGCTCGTCGAGTACATAATCGGCACGCTCACAATCACGGTACTCGCTGGGTATATTGATTTCCTGCAGGACACGACCGAGAGTGAAAAGTACGCGATCGCATTACTGGCTGGCTGCATGATGATTGCGCGGTCGCCGTCGTCGGCGCTCGCTGTGATTGAAGAGACCAAGTCGCAGGGCCATTTCACGACGCTCATCTTTGCGGTCACGGTCATGTGCGACGTGCTCGTGATTTTCCTGTTTAACGTCAACAGCATGATCACGGAGAGTTTTCTCTCGGAGAAAACCATGTCGAGTGATGATCTCCTCAGGCTCGTCCTCCAGCTCTGCGGCTCGACGCTCATGGGCATGGTGCTGGGCAAGATCATGGGCTGGATCGTGTTTTGGCGGCCGCGGTTCATCAAGCGCAAGAGCATTTGGTTCAAGTGCCAGCAAATCGTCAAGCAGTTTCTCATTTTGCTCTACGGCTGGATGATTTTCGTGATTTGCCATCTCGCGCATCCGTACTTGGAGCCGCTCTTGTGCTGCATGGTCTCGGGTGCCATCATGTGGAACACGAGCTCGAACCCGGAAGAGCTCGGCGTGCTGCTCAAGAACCTCGCAGATCTAGTGTACGTGTGCTTTTTCACGATCACGGGCGCGACGCTCGAGCTCGACATGCTGGGCAAGGCCATGGCGCTGTCGCTCGTGCTGTGCCTGACACGCGTCATTGGTATTTTCCTCGGCAGCTTTGTGGGCGGTGTGTTTGCGGGCGAAGACAGCGGCCACAACAAGGTCGCGTGGATGGCCTACATTACCCAGGCCGGCGTCACCCTCGGGCTGGCTAAGCAGATCCAGCTCATGTACCCTGGGTGGGGGTCGTACTTTTCGACCATGATTGTCGCGGTCGTGATTTGCAACCAGCTCATAGGACCGCCGCTGCTTCGGTTTGTGCTGCGCTTTGTCGGCGACGCCAAGAAGAAGGAAATGGGCAAGGTCGACGGCCTCACGGCCCTCGTGTTTACGGGTGCCGATACGCAAAACGCCCAAAGCGCGATTATGCGATTGGAAATGTGTGGCTGGAATGTCCACTCGCTCGAAGTGCAGTCGTCACTCGAGAGTAAAAAGGAAAAGGCCTATGTCGAGGCCGTGACCACGGACGTGCACGATCTGATCCAGGCCGTCAAGCCCATTGAGGTCGTGGTCGTCATGATGCCGACCGACGAAGAAAACTATGAAGTGATTCGCGCCATCACGAACGCGTGCCAAGCACTACGCCGGCTCAGCGTGCTGCGTGTGGTCGTGCAGGTCGCCGGCAGCAGCCACACGACGACCGCGTCGACGCGGCATGGTACGAGTAATAGTATAAGAGCGACCACGACGATGCTGGACGACGAGGACGACACGCGCTGGGCCGCCAAGTTTGCCGACATGCCGGTCGTGCTCGAGTTTGGCGACACGATCGACGTGATTGTCGTGGACCGCGTCGAGGCCACCGACATGCTGATTGAATTGGCGGCGTGCGGCAAGGTTGTGAATATTACCGAGAAGCAGCCGACCACGGCGATTGCCATGGAGGACAGCGAGGCCGAGACGGATCTCGAGAGCGATATGGGCGGAGCTGGTGGAGGAGGAGGAGGAGGAGGAGGAGGACGCGGCGCGCGCGTGCGGCTCCGGCAAAAGCTCAAGCACACGGTGCGCCGCATGATGCTAGTGTAAGGGAATGGATCTTTATATAATATCAAAAGCTGAACTACTAGTCCTACAATTTATACCCAACCATGAATAACTAGGTACTCCATATTACGTGCGCCAGACTAGCACCGACACGCCGGCCGCGACGCTAAAGTAGACGTACGTCTTGATTTCGTGGGTCACGTACGCGCCAAAGGACGTGCCGACAATGCAGTTCCAGCCGCGGCCGTACTCCTTTTCCATGTTGCGGCGCACGTACTCAGCAATGGTCGAGAACGTCTTGCCCGACTAGTGCGTGGACCATACGTGAGACTTTGGGAGCACTCGTAGAAAGTACAACGTACTAAAGGATACGCACGGTGACTTGTAGCTGGAACGCGTCCTTGGCCGTGGCAATGGCCTTTTCGAGCATCGTGTCGGTCATGTCTTCGGCAAACACGGTCGTCTTGTGGAACTTGTCGCTGCTCTTGCCGCTCATGGTCGCTGTCGTATGGAGACAAAGGAGAGCTTTATGGAAACGACGACGACCTTTCAAGATCGAATCCGTATCGTTTCTAACCCGTTTGTACCATTTCTACCATTTCCAAATGGATACATTTTCCTATTGGGTCTGGAAGGCGTCGGCCACGAGCGCTGCGTACTTGATCGTATTAATGGCTTTCGCCACAAGCGCCGCTGACGACGAAACGTTGGCGATCATGACCGTACGTGCGGCGTGTTGCGGCGCCAAGTGGGCGCGCAGCAGCATCGTGAGCTTGGAGTTGCGGAACGGCGTGTGGCGTCCGCCGTCGGCCTGTGCGCGGATGCATTCCTTGAGCGCGAGCAGACTGCCATTAATCTCTTTGGCCTCACGCAGTTCCTTGGAGCTGCGCTTGAGTCCTTCGCCCGTGTACTCGGCGCCAGCGAGATCCACGAGTACGAGCATTCCGCCGATATGCATTGGCGCCTCGCCCATGGCCGCGGTCACCTTGGCTTCGGCCTCACGGACCTCGTCTTCGGCCGCTCGTACTTGCGCCTCGAGGCTCGCAAGGCGTTCCGTCTCTTCGGCCGACGCCTGACCAATGCAAATGTACTTGCCGTTGTCGCCCTTTTGGTACAGTTTGCTCTGGATCGCAATGTACAGATCGTCTCGCGCTTTGCCGAATGGCACGACACGGGACTTGGCCTGCACGACCTCTTGACGGGCCGTCGCCAATTCATGGGTCACGATTTCCAGCTCTAATATCGCATGCGAGCGGCTGCTCTGGCCGTGGAGCTCGGACGTGCCCTGGGCGCGTGCACTCGCACCAGCACGGACCGTCTCAACGACCGCTGCGGCCGAGTCACAGTACACTGCGTGGAGCGACTGCATGAGCACTTGGCCCTGGGGCCCCATGGTCGTCTCGCTGCGCACGTGGATATTGCCGTCCTCGTCTTCCCTGACAAACCCAGGGCGGCGGTCGTTCAGCAGATCGTAGATCTTGCCGTTATAGAGTTCAAAGAAGCGCACTTGCACGAGCGGTCCAGTGGGAGAAGCCGTGGCAAAGAGGTCGTCAATGGCGTGGTGGTAGAGTCCGCGCTCGGCGCCATATCCAAAGATCGTGTGGGTCTTGCCGCTGTTGGTGTGGCCGTACGCAAAGCAGCACGCTGTGGCGCCGGCCACAACGTCTTGTGTGAGTGGACCGAGCGCCTGTGCGTAGGCAACACTGTTGACGGGCGAGAGCACACCGGCCAGAGGCTGGAAATGCTGTGTGGACGCTCCTGTATCCACCGAGACGCCGTCGTGTTCGTGGACGTAGTGGACCAGTGCGTCGCCTTGTTCGGCCACAGCAAGCGGACGCGGACGCAGAAACACTTTGGTCATGAGAGCGGGAGGCGGGGAAATGGAAACTGCCAGAGCGCGAGCTAGCTGCTCCTCGTAGATCTCCACCGGAATGACTGTACCCATCGCCGTCATTCCGACTGTGGCCATCACTCACACGAGGTACTGAGATAAGCGAGGGAAGCTCTTTTTCCGTGAAACCACGCAGCTGCGCTTTCGCGTTGCCTAACGGGTGAGGATTGAGAATTGTGGATTGGCATTCACAATCCCGCCAAGACTGACTTCAGCTTCGGAAGTGGTCTATCCGGATAAAATTTAGACGCCAAACTGGCTGCACCACCTTCATTGTGTCAAACTGTAAACGGCCACACTCAACATACCCCCCTCCCCCCCGACGACACTATGGAGGACGTGGACCTAAGCGACGACATTCCGCCACGCGACGAAACCACCGACAGCTCGGGCAGCCACAGCGAGGACGACGGGGATCTGAGCCACGATGACAATGAACGTCCACCGGCGCCTGAGGGTCTATCGCAGCGGCTGCGCGGATCGCTCCATCGCCGCGTGACGCCGCTGGTCGGGAATCTGCGCCACTCGATCGCCACGTCCACAGGTGTGGACGCCACGACGAGTCGGTTTCGGTCGGCCATGCAGCGCATGCGCAGCCGTGATGACGGCCACAACAATCAAGCGGACGACGCGTTCGTGCTCGGCAAGGCGGCGGCGGCAATGCTGCGCGTCTCGCTCGCGACCACAGGGATTTCTCTTCGCCATGAGGATAAACTCATTCTATTGGGCCACGCTCCGCTCGTGCAGCCACAAGACGAAGTCCTCTTTCTCGAGCGGCCGACCCAAACAACCGACGCGGCCGCACCGTGGACCCTGAAGCGCGGCGATTTTGTGCGGATCCAGTGTCTGGACGACCCCAAGCAGAGCTGGCTCTGCCAGGTTGCGTCGGACAAATCCAGTGCGGACGCGGACGTGCTGGATTTGGCCGCACCGTTTCCCGGTCCGCTGTTGCCGGATGTGGACGTCCACTATGTGCCGCGCGAGTGTCTGCCCTCTCAGATTACGTCGTCTGAGAACGATGTGCCGGCCTCGGAAAACGAGGAAGACGACGTGACCGAATTGCGGTCGTCTTTGGACGGGTGGCGGCCCAGTATGGACGATGCGGACCTGTCCACGGACGATGAGGCTATGCCGTCGGCAGGTTTCCAATCCGTGACGTCGCGCCCAAGTGTGGCTGCGGCGTTCTACGACACGCTCAAGACGCGCAAGGCGCGGCTGCGCACGAGCAGTGCCGATTACAAGGACAGACTCGTAGCCGCCAGCCAGATCTCCAAGGAAAAGTTGGCCATGGCTGGCCAGGCGTCGAAAGAAAAGCTCGCGAGTGTAGTCTCGAAAGAGAAATTGGCGGCGGCAAGCCAAGTGTCCAAGGAAAAACTGGCGGTCGCCAGCCAGGCGTCGAAAGAGAAATTGGCGGTGGCCGGCCAGGCGTCCAAGCTCAAGATGCAGTCGTGGACGAGTTCGGCCAAGAGCTCGTTCAAGGCCAAAATGGCTCAGCGCGCCGAGCAAAAGGCTGCGGCCGCAGCGGCAACCACTGCGGTTACGAGTGCAGACGCCAGTGTGGACGGGAGTGTGGACGGAAGTGTGGATGGAAGTGTAGACGGAAGTGTGGGCGGCCCACCGCCGGACGTGTTTACGATCGGCGATACCGACGACGACGACGACAACCAGAACAAAAAAACGGTTAGACCCGAGCGTCGCATTGCGGATATCCAGACGGAGGAAGAACAACTCCGCCGTGAACTCGACGACTGTTGATTTAGTCCCCGCGAAGAAAAACAAAATGTACATGTACGCAACAAAACTCAAAACTCAGAAATGCCATGGAATTTAAAAAAATCAAAAAAGCTCACTTCCTAATTGCTAGGACGTGGTCGCCATCATCTTCATCGGCCGCGGTTTCGCCTCCTTTTCCTCCTCATCTTCGTGCTGCTTCTCGTGCGTCGGCAAGAGCTCCATCTCGCCATGGGTTCGTTCGAGCGTCGGTCGCTCCATCTCCTGATCCTCTCGCTGTTCGTGCAGAGCTGCTGCTACTGGTGGTGGTCCAACTGAGACCGACGACTTGCGCCGCTCCGATTTATTACCACTCACTCCGCCTAGCGCCTGCGCCAGTCGCTTGGCATGGCGTGCGGCCCACTTGTCGAGCGTAATCGGCGGACACTCGGTCAAATCCTGAAAACTCTCGGCCATCGCGAGCGGCGGCGCCGAGCGGTCCCCCGAGAGCGCGACCTCGGTCTCTAAAAACTGCTTGACGTGGTGCTTGGTCCAGTACGCGATCCGCCAAAACTCGTGGCCGGGCGTCTCGTGCAATGCGTCAATGCGTGCAAAGTCGATGCGCGTGTGCTTGTACGCGTGCTGCTGCAAACACGCTTCAATCTCTTGCATGGTGCGGCGTTCCGTGTACACGGTGCGAATCTTGTTGCGGTGCAGAGGGAACGTATAGGCGACCGATACCAGTGCCTTGGCAGCGTCGGCCGTCGAAATGAGATACTGCGGCGTCGTGGCCAGCGCACGGCCCAGCAACGGCCATGCCATTGACGCGGACTGTCGAGTCTCTGTCTGTGTTGATGGTCGTGGTCGTGGTGGTTGCGTTGGTGGCTTTGGTTCGATCTCTTTCTCCTTCTCTTCTTCGGTCGGCGAGGCACCGGCAGCCACGAGGTCGTCCGGCGGCAGCGTCGGCGAGAGCGCGAGAAAGTACTCCATAAACAGCGGCAGCCGCACGATCGCATAGGGCACACCCGACGTCTCGATAAACTCCTCCATTTCGCCCATGCGGTTGACAGTGTCGCTCCAGCCGCGGCCCGTAAACACGGACGACACGACCACAATGCCCCAGGCACGCGCACGCCGCGCCGCGTCCACAACGACCCGTAAAACGTCCATGCATTCCGTGGCGCCAAACCGCAAGGGCGGCACAAACACGACCACGTCTGCCGGCGTGAGCTGCGCGAGCAATTGCACCATGGGCGACGGCACTTCGACGGGGGCCGGCGGCGCACTACTACGACGCCCGCCCACGCGACGACGGTTTCCACTAGCTGGAGGAGGAGGCGGAATGGCCTGCGTCTGCCGCTGGCGGCCCCCGGGGACCGTCTTAATGGTGCAAAACGTCGCCTTGCTGTGGACGGCCGAGCCTGTCGCGGTCGGGATCGTCGCTTCACCATAGGATTCATAGTCACTGCCATTCTCGCCATTCGTGTCCCGAGGGACAGACGTCACAGGTGCCGTGACTTGCTGTGCGATCAAACGTTCCAGCTCCTGGAAGAGCCCCTCGCCGGCGCCCATGACAAAGAGCTGCATCTGATTCTCAGTGCTGCGTTCCAAGTAGACCTGTGTGGCCTGGAGCCACTGACTGGGCGACGTGAGCGTACGCTTTGTGAGCGTGCGATAGTCGTTTGAATAGCCCACGCGCGTGAGCGGCAGCGGCGCCTTGGTCTCGGTCTCGTCGTCGTCTTGGTCTCCAATAAACGACCGTGGATGGGTCTGCAGGGTCGCGTGGGTCGCAACGCCACTAGCCAATTCGAGATAATTCTTCATGCGGATCGTATTGATCGCGACGAGTTCCGAGACGCCCTTGTCGCGGAGCACGCGCGTGAGCGTCGCATTGTCCACATACTTGGCCTTGATCACACGGCCCAGTGTCTGTGAGAGCAGCCGTTCAATCTCCAAAGGCGAGCACGTCACGTCGGCACTCGCGAGCGAATACGTCGCATTGAATTTCACGGTCGCCGGCTTCGTGAGCACTTCGCAGGCCGCGCGTGCGACGTCCTGGACAGCGATACAGGGGATCGCCGTGGTCGGCTGAAAGCAGCTGAAAAAGCGGTTCGCGAAAATGACCTCGTCGCGGCAGTAGTGGAGCGTCTCCATGAGCAGTGGGATCCGCAGGGCGACGCAATTGTTGGTCACGCTGCGCGCGTGGGCCTCAATGGCCTCGTACCCAAGCGAGTTCGCGGCGGCCTGGCGCCAATAGTCGTCGGTCGCGAGCAGCGAGCTGATCAATACAATGCGTGCAACGTCCTCGGCAACACACGCGTCCAGTACGCGCTTGGAGAACTGCGTGCCGCTCGGTGAGAGTGCCGGCACCAAGAGCACGGCGTCGGCATTTCGCACGACGCGCTGCAACGCGCGTGGGTCGCCATAGTCGCACTGGACCGCGTAGCTGCCCGTGGCGCGCCGCAATCGCTTGACGCGTGGATCCTTGGGACGCTCGACCGCGAGTGCGACCGTGACGTCGGCGTAGTGCTGCGTGAGTGCCTCGACCGTGGCCTTGCCAATGCGGCTCGTCGCACCAAAGACCACGACCACATGGGTCCGAAGCAACCGCTTCATCTGGACGCCGCCCATGGCTGTTCGAGACGAAGAGAGAATGACCGAGTGAAGAGAGAGATGGCTGCCAAAATCCAGAATGAGCAATGAGAGAGAAGGGGAAGGCAATGGCGTGAGTGTCATGAGTGGGATGCGGCGTCCCCATCCAACGGCACGATGGAAAACCCAGTCACGGCCGTGTCCCACGATTTAAGGCCGCTCTGGGTCCCAACTGGCAGGTTGAAGTGGCGGGATCAGATCTGAGATGCTGATCTCTACGGTTATTCAAGAGATCCCAAATGCCGCCGCCGCCGCCAGCGCTCGCGTGGGCACCGGCCAAGCTTTTCAATTCCTCGACCACGGTCCCGTCTACGGATACTGGCGTTGCCGTGCCGCGGGAACTGCTGGAGCTGGCCAAGCAGCTCGCACTCGTGGACCACCAACGCCAACAGCTCTTGTGCCAGGCGACTTCCTCCCCGCCGGCCTCGCCCCTTCGCCGCCGACGACTGCCATCTCCGGCCACGACCATCCTCTCTCCTCTCCCTTCTAAATCCGTATCGTTGGGCCTCGCACCGGCGCTGGCCGTGAGCAATGTCGTGGTCTGCGACGTGTGCGCCGCGGAACTGCCGTCCACCACAACCCTGCGTGTCCACAGGACCTCGTCGTGTCCTCTGCGGTTGGTCTCGTGTCCACGCGCTGGCTGTGGCGTGTCGTTTGCTGCGTGTGACCGTGCCGCCCACGATCGTGACGTCTGTGTGGCCAGGAAGCGCACACTGCAACTGCTAGCGGACCACACGCAGGCCCACACGCCAAGTGCCTGCCGTCTCTGTGGGGACCGTGTGGAAATACGCTTCATGGACGACCACATCAAGTGCCACTGCAGCAAGCGGCACGTGGCTTGTCAGTATGAAGCCTTTGGCTGCCGTGAGCAGTTTCCCCTCGACGAGCGCGAGACCCACGAGACGCAGCGCTGCCGCGTCGCACGCCATCGTGCCAAGATCCTCAGTGACGCAGCGTCCGTGAATGAAGAGACCACCTGTGACTGGTGTGGCCACTCCATACTCAAGCGTAAACTACTGGATCACCAGGAAGAAGACTGCTGCAAGCGCGAGCGGCCGTGTCCCCACGCGGCCAACGGGTGTCCCGAGTGGGTACCAGTCGACGTCGTGGCGTTGCATCTCCAACATGACTGTGTAGTCGTACGAGAGCGGGACGCCATGGCCGCACGCGCCAACGACATGCACACACTCGTGGGCTGCAGCGAGTGTGGGGCACAGATCCCCAAGCGGTTTTTGTCAGCGCATAGAGACCGCGAGTGTGTCAGCCGCATTGCCGACTGCAAGAACAAGGCCCACGGTTGTAGGATGCGATTGCGGTGGCGCGACCGCCATTTGCACGAAGACTTTATGGCGTTGGCGTCCCATGCACGGAGTATGCTTACGTTTCCAGTGGGCGGCCAGGCCTATGTGGTAATTCAGCCAGTCAGCACAGACTTGCCGCCGCCCTGGACGCTCGAGCTGTTTGTCTGGATGATGGGAGTGCAAGAAGAGATCCTGGATCTCCATGCGAGGGCCATGGAGCTCGTCGAGACGCTCGTGGTCAAGCAGCGCGAGCTGGCCCGGTTCGCGCAGCAGTCGAAAGCTTACAAGAAAAAGCTCAAGCAGATTCAGCAGTTGGGGAAATCCAACGAAAAGGCGCGCGTCAGCCAAGTGCTCAGCGACGTGGCAGCCCAGGCCAAGACACTGGCGGACGACTTCCATGTGGCTGACAAGGGCGTGTTGGAAACGTCTCAAGCCATCGCGCTTTCTAAAGGCCAGCTCCAGATTCTCCTGACGGACGCGTTGGGATTGTTGGTAGCAGAGCGGAAGCGAGACGCGCAGGCTGCCAACGAAATCCAACGGCTTGTGGAGACGCAGTCAATGGACCGTCTCGCGTCACGAGAGCTGCTTGGTGGTGAATACCTCAGCGAAGACGAGCAGATCCGGATGGGCGATCTGGAACGTTGGTCGTTGGCCGTCGCGCCAACGTCCAACGATCGCGTCGCGATCGCTGAGAGTCAGCTGAAGGCTCAACAACAACGGAAAGTGTTGGACGAGCGAGCCGTGCTGCAACAGTCACTGGAGGAACTGCAGACCCAGGAAGAGAATGGGGACGTGGGAGAGGCTGAAGCCGAGCGGCTGCGGCGCCGCTACGACCGTGAGCTAGCCAAGCTCGAGGCCAAGCTGTTGTTGGTTTCCAACAGCACGCCAACGATTCTGTTGGACCGCAAAGGCCGCCACGTTATTGCATCATCTTCGCGGGGGAATGCGATCGTCTTGTGCGGTGCTGGTCACCAACGCATTTCGTATTTCCGTGGGGTCGCCGGTGCCAATGCCCAACTTTCCCCACGAGGGGAAGTGGATTTCCAGGTTTTTTTGGAACGAAATCGTTGGCACCACGTTGCTTTCTGTGCGGGGCCACGAGAGCTTACGCTGGTCGTCGATGGTGAAGCCAAGACTATAAAGCGTGGTGTGTTCGAACTGCCGTTCGCGAAGCTCGGTTCCAACAAGGAGGACGAATCCTTCCAGGGGTTCCTCCAGGAAGTCCGCATTTGGAGGAGTTGTCTCTCCAAAGAATACCTCGCGGCCAACGCCAACAAAATCGTCAACGTCCAACGCCAACGTGGGGACTTGCTGGCGTATTATACGTTCGAAGAAGGAGCTGGAGATGTTGTCGATGATATGGCGCTCACACAGCCGCGTGCTGCATGCGTCGGCACGCAGTGGGTGCTGTACAACACGGCAGCGATCCGCCAACAAATTGGCCCACCGCCAACGCCGTCGCTAAGGGACAAGACCAGCTGCGTGATTAACCAACGGCTCAAGTTGTTGGCACAGCGCGCCAACGATCGTGTGACCGAACCGTTGACGTGTCGTCAACATTGCGGGAAAACGCTTCCGGTTCGGGAACTGGAGATCCACCAACGTACGCAATGCGAGAACCGGATGATAGTGTGTTCCGAGGTTGGCTGTGAAAAACTGTTCCGTTATGGTGACCGGAATCGCCATTTGGCGATCGAGTGCGAGCGCCACTTGCATCGCGAGACGCTCGTCAAGCAACATGTCGAAAGAGAGACGCTCGAGTCGTGTCTGCTCCAGTGCGGGGGAATGATCAAACGGAGACACACAGAGAGACACTACACGCGCGAGTGTCCTCATCGGCTTGTGGCATGTCCGCAGCACGACTGCGGCGAGTCGATCGTCGCCAAGAGTATGGTCAAGCACTTGGGCGAGGACTGCAAAAGCGCCGAACTCGTTGCCGAGCGCAGGATGGTCGAGAACGCGCGAAAGCGGCAGCAGGAGATGAACCAGCTGAAGAAATAATTGACGACCACGTGAGGCGAATTATGTTCTCCGTAGCGTAGTACTTGTGATGAAGCATGGAAAAAGAACAGAAACAGTGTATGGACCATTCCAGCGTTTGTATTGAAATCGTCGGAACGGAACTCAACCATTTTTGATCTTGGATCCCAAAAGGACCCATCGCGCGAAAAAGCGAACTTAGTGCACGCTTAGGCGACAAGCGTCGAGGCCGTGGCCGACTCGTACTTCCAGTTGGGAGTAAGCTTGCGGTTCTGGCGGTAGTAACGAGCGAGGCGGTGGATACGCGACTCGATGAGAATGAGACGGAACTTGGAGTCCTTGTCCTGACGGTTGCGCTCAAGGTGCTTACGGACAGCCACAGCCTTCTTGATGAGCATGTACAGATCCTCCGGAAGCTCCGGCGCGAGACCTGGTGGTCAACACGTGGATCCGACAGCAACAACACCCGCGTATTCCCACGGTCACACGGACAACAGCCAAAGGAACGGGGAACGCCACACAGAGGAAAGCGACATCCGAACCGATACCATCAAGTCACGCGGCGTCAGGTAATACCGAGCAGGCACGCGAGGCGGGGGGACGAAGGCCGACGGGATCAAAAGTAGACAAAAGAACGTACGCAGATCAGCCACGGCGGAACATTCTGAATGAGTAGAACGGTTCTGTCGACGTACCGTTCTTCTTGAGGATACGGAGCACCTTGCTGCCCGTCACGCTCTTGACCTGGGCGACACCGTGCGAGTCACGGAGGATCACGCCAATCTGCGACGGCGTGAGGCCCTTCTTGGCGAACTTGCAGATGTGGTCCTCGACGTCGGCCGACGAGACCTTAAGCCACGACGGAGGCGTGCGCTTGTACGGGCGCGCCGACTTGGACATACCCTTTCCGCTGCTGTGCATACGACCCATGGCTGCTGAGGTTTCTGGAACGGTTCTTTCGAGGCAAGATCAAAAACTGCTTTGACCCGCGGAGATCAACCAACTCCATCCAGTTCCCCAGCCGCCAGCCAACCAAAAAGAACAAAACGGGTTTAGACCTGTTTGAAAATGGGTCAAAAACCCGAATCTGAGCGTAACCAGAGTGTAACACTGGAATCCCGCTAAAACCGGTTGTCTTCATGACCAGCAAAAGTTGGTTCTCGAAAGGGTGTTGGAAATTCTCCATCAAAGATGCCAGAGGTTGACGATGATATCTCCTTCAGCACGAGCGCCTTTGACGTCGTCGGCTCATGGCTATTGGGTGGAAAGGCCGCAGCATCAAATGAACGAGTGAGAGAAGAGGAAACGCGTACACCGGCCGCGCGGCGAGCGCCCGTGACTTTGTACCGCCCGTCGAGCGCCAGTTTGACGCGTGGCGGACCGGCCAATGCAAATGGCAAGGTGCTGACCGAACAAGAGAAGGAGATGAAGAAGAAGCTACTGCGCAAGTCGGGTTCGTACCAACGGCACCAGCAGCAGCAGCAAGAGGATGAGAAGGAGGCCGTGGATACCGAGGCGATGGACAAGGAAGAGGAGGCGCTGCTGCGCGCCAAGCACGGCGTCATGAAGCAGGCGACCACAGCCACCAGCGCCGAATCCACATCGCATTTAACGTCGGAGGGTGCTGTAGCTAGCGCTACGACTACTGTGCCAGCGTCTGCGGATCCTTCCAAAAAGCGGAAAGTGAGTGCGCAAGATGAGCTGCTGGAGAAGTTGCGAGAAGACGCCGCCAGGAAGAAAGCCAAGAACCTCAAGACCAAACAGCGACTACAGCGCAAGAAAGAAGAGGCCAAGCAACAGCAGCAGCAGATGCAGACGCAGCCAACAACAACATGATACGAAAGATGCTGAATCGCTCTCGTCAATATTACTACAGGTATTTGTATTCCATTGCGCGTGGATATCTTCACTGTGTTTTAGGAGCCGGGTCACACACGATACTGCTTGCATCCACTTGAATGCATGGGGGTCTGGTGCGTGCTGCGACTCGCTGCATGCAGCCTGCGATAGGTTCGGTCTATTGCGGTGACGACGATTTATACGTTGGCGTAGGCTGAATGCGAGAATCGCTTTCAACATATACATCCTATATCAGTGCACAGTTGACTTCTCTATGGGTCATTCGTAGTTCAAGTACTGGTATAGACCTACATTGAATGTGGGGTGTTTTCCCTCACACAGACATGATCGTGGTATAGCTCAAGCGCCAACGCCAACATCTCTCCTTCAACTCGTTGGCCCACAATCCAATTCGCCACTTCACCAACAACAACACCGCCACCTCCATCTCCATGGCGTCTTCTTCTTCCTCTGTCGACGCGCTTGCCGCCGCGCAGCAGTGGCTCGACTGGGACATGAACGCCGGCACCAAAGCCCAAGTCCAGCAGCTCGTCGATGCGCAGGACACGGCGGCGCTCCACAAGCTCTTTAATGGGCGTTTGGAATTCGGCACGGCCGGTCTGCGCGCCGTCATGGGGCCTGGCACGACCGCGATCAATGACCTCGTGGTCATCCAGACTGCGCAGGGACTGTGCCAGTACCTCTTTAGCGTGCTGGGCGAGGACGAGACCAAGCGCCGCGGTGTCGCGTTGGGCTACGATCACCGCAAGCGCGGCTCGCTCAACTCGAAGCGTTTTGCCGAACTCACGGCCGCCGTGTGCGTCCATGTCGGTATCAAGGTGTACCTCTTCGAGGGCGTTGTCGCCACTCCGCTTGTCGTACGTTGGATTTTGTTGGTATGTTGGGAAATTGTTGGATTTTGCTGACGTTTTTGTTGTTGTTGTTGGTAATTTGTAGCCATTCTGCATTGAGCAAAAGCAGTGCGCCGCGGGCATCATGGTCACGGCGTCGCATAACCCCAAGGACGACAATGGGTACAAAGTCTATTGGGGCAACGGCTGCCAGATCATCCCGCCGCATGACGCCGGCATCGCCACTAGCATTCTCGCCAACTTGGCGCCGTGGAGCCCTCACTATAGTGACCGTGACCTGCGCGCATCGTCCCTCGTGGAAGACCCGACAGAGGAAATCACGGCGTCCTACTTTGCGATCATGAAGCGTCGCCTCTGCCGCTATGAGCACGACAACCGCAACGCCACGCTCAAGATTGCCTACACGGCCATGCACGGCGTCGGCCACGCATTCACGCGTCGCTCGTTTGCGGCGTTTGGCCATGCTCCCTACATTCCCGTCGAGAAGCAGCTCCTGCCCGATCCGGAATTTCCCACGGTTGCCTTTCCCAACCCAGAGGAGGGCAAGGGTGCGTTGAAGCTGGCGATGGAGACGGCCGAGGCCCACGGCGCGCGGCTCATTCTCGCCAACGATCCCGACGCTGACCGCTTGGCCGTGGCCGAGCAAGACCCTGTGACCAAGCAGTGGAAGATTTTCACGGGCAATGAGATTGGCGTGCTGCTGGGCCACTGGGAGCTCATGCAGTTTCTCCAGGCACACCCGGACGCCGACCGCACGCAGCTCTACTTTGTGGCCTCGACCGTGTCGTCCAAGATGCTGCGCGCCGTGGCCCACGCCGAGGGGCTCCACTTTGACGAGACACTCACGGGCTTCAAGTGGATGGGCAACCGCACGGCCGAGCTGCGCGCGCAGGGCAAGACGGTGCTGTTTTCGTTTGAAGAAGCCATTGGCTTTTGCGTCGGCGATCTCGTCAAGGACAAGGACGGCGTGTGCGCGGCCGCCGTGTTTGCCGAAATGGCCGTGCAGCTCCGAGACAAGACGGTCGCGCAGCACTTGCAGGCGCTGTATGAACAGTATGGCCACTTTGTCACGCAAAACCACTATGTCAAGTGCTACGATCCGGCCGTGACCGATCGCATCTTTGCGCGGCTCCGCAATGGCGGCACGTACTGGCCGGCGTGTGGCGACTTTGCGATTGCCCACATTCGTGATCTCACGACGGGGTACGACAGCCAGCAGCCCGACCACAAGGCCATTTTGCCCGTGAGTGCGTCGAGCCACATGATCACCTATACGTTTGCCAACGGCTGCGTCGCGACGCTGCGCACGAGCGGCACCGAGCCCAAGCTCAAGTACTATGTCGAGCTGGCCGGTGCGGTCGGCCAGTCGCGCGCCGAGGTCACGGAGATTCTGCGCAAGCAGGTCGAGCAGATCGTCGAGCTGATGCTGCAGCCGACCGAAAACAACCTCGAGCGTCCAGCCGAATAAGATACGACGTACTACGTAATAGTGATTTTCGTCTCCACGAGCGGGGGTGATTTCATTTTGAAGTTAGTGGCGTGTTGTTCTCGTAAAGAGGATTCGGGAGGGTATCCGAGAGGCATTGGGGTTTCGCTCTGAGAAAAAAGGCAGGAGGAGCACCACTTACTTGGAGGCGCCCGTGGGCAAGGCAAAGTACATGTCCTGGAGCGTAAACTGGAGAATCGACGGCGACGACGACGCCGACGTCGACGTGCTGCTCGCCTCGGACGACGATACACCGGCCGCGTCACTGTCGTCGCTCTCTGCCTTGGTGGCGTTTTTCTTCTTCTTGGTCTTTTTGGCCGTCTTGGTCTTTTTGCGGTTCATGGCCACACCACTGTTAACGGGCGTGCCGTGCTCGTCCTGCGTCATCTCGGGCGGCACCGCATTGCCCACCGTGACCGAGATCGACTTGTAATTATGGGGCGTCTGGATTGACGTCGAAATGGCGAGGTTCATGCTCTCGGCCAAATCCAACCGAGGCACTTCTGGGACGACGCGCTGGTCCGACTGGCCCGTAAACACGGGCGATCCACCTAGGCCAAAGTACGAATCCATCTCCATGACAAAGAGCTGCTGGTCGTCGCCCGTGCCCGTGCCGTCATAGACGAGACCGTCGCCGCCAAACTCGAGATTGCTGGGTCCTTTGCGCTTGACCTGGAGTACCATGCCGTCAGGATGCTCGATATCCATGACACGAAACGAAATCTTGGGATGGGCCCACAAGGGGAGCCCGCGCTGGACAAACGTTCGCATCTCGCTCGGGCGGGACCCTCGCACTGACGCCGCCAAGTCATTGACGAGTACATCATCGGCTCCGGTCGAAAGCGATTCGGTACGGACCCGTCCAGTGTCCAACAATTCCCACGACTTGAGTTCTGCCACAGTCGCGTCAAAGCCAAACGGTGACGGTCGCGTCTTGACCAGCAACTCACTGGCCGACGCGCCACCAAGCGCACTGCGCAGACTGCGGCCAGTGACAACGGGCGCGACCGGAAGATGCACGTTGAGATCGTAGAGCTTCAGTGTCCCATCGCAGCAAATCGCCATCTTGAGTCCGTCGTGGGCAAACAGACAACTCATGCGGCGTCGGCGATGGCGGCGTCGCGACGCCACGTCCAAATGCTGGTCATCAAAGGTGCCGCCGCCACCGCTAAAGTCAATACCCGTCGACTGCGCGAGCTGGCTGAGCAGCGCCTGCGACGCGTCCAGCGCCGAGTGCATGAGCATGGTCGTGGTCGGGGGCGTCTGGTAGAAATACGCCGACGACGCGCCCAGGGAACCGTAGCTCGTCGACGGTGTCGAGTGGGCCGACGCGACCGCCGTGGGCTGAAGCGTGTGGTGGATCTTGAGCACGCGCGCGAGCGTCTTGGGCTCGATGGCGCGCATGGCCGCGCAAAAGTCACTCACGTCGCGGTCCCGCACAGCACGTGACGCAAAGGAGTCTTCGTCTCCTAGACGGGACGCGCCGTCGGTCGCGTGCGTGTGTGGGCTAAGGGCGACGCCCTCTGGATGGATCGCATAGAGATGGCTCGTGCCGTGGGCCGACGTGACACTGAGCCACTTGGCGTCCTGGCTAAACGCGAGGTCGGCAATGCTCGCGTGGGTGATACCGCGCTGGAGCTTGTAGAGGAGCTGGTGGCGACTAGCGAGTCCAGAGGATCCAGAGGACGACGACTGGAGCGGCGGCAGCAAGCGAAAGACGTGGACGTTTTGTCCCTTGGTCGAGCTCGTAGCGAGCAGCGCGCCCGAGAAATCAAACGCCAAGTGCACGAGCGCGGTCGCGTGGCACTGAAAGTTGGCGACGGCGCGGCCCGTCCGGAGATCTTGGACCACGACCCAGCCGGCGTGCTGTGTGTTTTGCTGGTTTTGTTGGTTTTGTTGGTTTTGTTGGTTGTGTAGGTTTTGTTGGTTTTGTTGGTTTTGCTGGTTTTGCTGGTTGTGTAAGTTGTGTTGGGTTTGTTGGTTGTGTAGAGCTGTTTGTTGGGTTTGTTGGTCCGTGGATGTCGACGGGGACGAAGAAAGGTAAGGCGCGATGGACTTGGAGAGGAAATAGATACCAGACGCGACGTTCTGGGCAACGTCAATGGCGTTGTAGGCCGGTGGCGACGACGCCGACGCGTTGGACGCGCGGCCGTTTTGCGTAGACAACAAGAGTTGACGCGAGCCGCCGTGGACCAACGCGTCGGGCACAAACTCGTCTTCGTTCTCACTGTCGTCGTCGCCATCCAACAGTGACGTGGCCAACCCCGGGTACGCGATCCAACGCGGCCCGAGCGCCATGGCGAGCGACGCGACGGACGCAATGCGGCGCTGCACGCACATGCCCTTCAGGTCTATGAGCAAAATCTCGTGGGACTCACAGAGCACGGCTGCGGTTGTGCGTTGGATCTGGACGTCCACAACCGACGACGGCGTCGGTGGTAACCGTTTGAGTATGCTGGGAATTTCCAACAAAAAGCGGTCAGTTTTGCCAACATTTCCCCAGAACTGTAGAGAGTGTACCCATCCACTCGTACCGCTCCTGTGTGAATGAAAAAATGGCGAGGTCCTCGCTCGCGTCTGTAGTGGGTGCTAATGATGATGGAGTTTCTATAGAGGTGTCGTGTTTGCGGGAATAGTCGACTTCGTCGCATCGCTCGGTCACGAAAAACCCGCCCAGCTGCGGCGTCGGCGCGTGGCCGTCGCCGTCGCGAGGCTCTGCGTTGGGTAACCGAAAGACCCGAAGCATACGCACATTCGAGAGTAGCGCGCCATCCCGCGCGTCGTCCAACACGATCTTTCCAGCAAAAATTCCAACACGTATGTCAGTCCAACAAGGTCTACGAATATATTGTTGGCAGAACAACAACAAACCTGCACAGGCGTCAACGAGTCCCGCGACGACGAGAACTTATCCAGGCGGTAGACGCGCCAGTCTAGCGTCGTACACACGACGAGGAACGACTGCGCGCCGACGCGGTCGATCGCGCAGAAGGTCACTTCGGCGCGCGCGGGCTTCAACGTCGCTGGCGGGGTCTGCATACTTGTTGTGATTCGTTGGGGGGAAAGTTGGCGTAGGTGTTCTGTGGATTCGTTGTCTTGGAGAATTCCGAAGGCGGGCGAATTGTTCTGCGGTCAAGGTGTTTCCTTTGGCGTCAGGCAGTCGTGCTTGTAGATGGGCGGACAGGAGTTTGTTCTCCAGTTCGGCCAGAGTGACGAGATTCCCTTGGTGAATGCGCACAAAAAACCTCTTGGGCACAGTTGGCTGCCTCTAAAAAGGAGTACCCTGCTGAATATTCGTGTCGCAAAACGAGATCTTCACACAGATGTCGACGGAGAATATTCATTTATAGAGGTCTTTCCGAGGAAAAGCCGCCACCTCAGGTCATTTCATTTTGAAGTTGCTCTTCTGACCGAACCGCGAGAACAAAACCCACGGGCAGACCTTCATCCACACCCACAAACGCTCTCTCGCACTTTATGTTAACCTGAACTTGAAACCAGGAATCTGTGTTTGTTACGTTGCGAATAAGCAACATAAATCCCTCTGTTCCAGCACCAGCATGTTTTCCAACAGAACGGAAGAAAGACCACCAAGCAAACGAATATGAGTGACGTCCAGGGCGTCGTGGTGACTGACGCGCAGGGCCTGTGCCTCAAGGCGGACGGCGATCTCCAGTACGTAACGCAAGAGAACAGTGCCGGGTTTTTTGCGACGATCGTGCAGGCCGCGGCCGCGCTGGGCGACGACACGGACCAGCCCACGGTGCGGCTCGAAACGACTACACGATCGCTTCTCGTGACGCGAGTTGGCGAGCGCACGATCGCCGTGTCCCAAGCCAACAGTGCGCCAGCCAGCGAGCTGTAATATTCTGTGGAGAGTCAAGACAACCGTGACAACATGGCAATGAAAGATTCAATGGGAGACTGTTTGAGTAATTTGTGATGTGGATTTTTCTGGGCGTCTGATGGAGCCCGCTAAATAGAATAGGGAGGGGATTGAGATCGATCGCTACATCAAATGGAAAAGAAATGGTCGCTTTAGGCGGCGATGGGCTCGTGCTGGTTGTCGCCACGATAAATAGGTTGTTCAGGCGCGTACACGACCTTGGCGAGCACGACCTTGTCCTTTTCGCAGTCGGCGACTTCCGGGCCGGCGCAGTCGGTTTTTCCTTTTCCGCTGGAGGAGACCGACGACGACGACGAGGCCGTGGACGAGGAGGAGGTGGTTGTAGATGGTATGTACATGGAGAACGACCGTCGCAGGGACGACGCGTTCTTACGGAGGAACGACAGCGGCTGCTTGGCGACCGAGAGCGCGGCCGTGGCCATAGATGGCGACGATGCCGTGCCGTCTTCAAGCTGGTTGTTGTTGTTGCAGGAGCTGCTCGTGCCGTTGCTCGGGTAGTGCTCGGCAAGAATCTGCTGGAGCTCGGCCCTGACCTTGCTGTGCTGCACGGCCATGTCGTCCTTTTCGTCGTCACGCGGGTCGCGCCAGTAGTACCGCTGCCACGAAAAGAGCACCTTGCCCCATTCTTGGCGGTCGTCGTTGGAATGCGCGCTCAGCTCGAGCCGCACGGGCGGACTGAGTGTGTACGATCGGTCCTTGACGTTAACCTTGCGCGTCTCGAGGAAAAACGAGTTGGGCATGCTATCGGGGCGGCGGTGGGCCTTGACGACGATCTTGCAGCCTGAGAGACGCACTTCGCCGAACAATTTGGCGCTCTGCGCCGTCGCGTAGTACCGCAGGAAGCCGTCCTCAAGGGAGAAGAAGCAGACCTTGGGGCCTTGACGCTTCTCATGGAGAACGAGGTAACCCTGGCGGCTCATGGTGGTGGTGAAGTTGATGTTGACGAGTTGGAAAGTTGGACAGTTGGAAAAGATGGGTGTTTTAGTTGGGAAGTGCAACGTCGGGGTGTTGGTGCGTGGCAGAAAAAGATTTTAAATCTGAATGGACATGGCGGGCGTGCGATGCGACGGTTGCTTTTCTTCACTGGCTATTCGTTTCGTTGGGATGGAGAGGCAGGCCGACGAGGAGAAGATAGACTTTGGTTCTGGAGCGGTTCTGTGCGGCGTGCGTCTAAACTCAGTTGTGGCGATGTCGCGCAAATTCAGTTCTGCGCAGGATTCCAACAAGCACCCGACAGCGGATTGGGAGCGAAAAAAATCCCCATCACGATTAGTGGACGGATACCACCGTCACTCCATGAGATCACCAACCTATGCGACGCTGTCGTCATGAGTGGAAACGGTGAACAGCCGCAGAACTGTTCTTATGGATCGTTCCGCCACTGGGAGCAACTGTGCATCCATAGCTGGAAATAACTACAGGCACGCAACATGGGTTTGCCCCTGTACAGCAGACTCGCTACTGTAGAACCATATAGCGGCTCTGATACCCTTTGGAGGTGTCGGATTCCACCAGGAAAGTCACATTGAAAAAAAGTTCTGACGTGGAGCCATTCCATTGATGCCACCTGGCTCTCGAGCACACATTTTCTGTGGCCACATCGCAAATCCTATCCGTCGCCAAAGTCCAGGAAACATCTGCTCCGTCGCATCCAGACTGACAGAAACAGCGTGGTTTCCACGTCGCATGGAAGTTGGCCACTAAATATGGCACTTGCCGTATATTGATTTTTACGGATCAGTCAAATATGGAGCGGAGATGCCAACCCGCGTGTCGTCCTGCGTGGCAGCACGTTCACCACAACAACGTAGATGAAGCTACAAAGCGCGACAATGAGGACGACAGCTAGCACCTGCGAGAGCATGCACTCGCGACCGTGATCGTCATCTTTCTTTCCATTTTCACTGTCGTCGTCGCTTGGTCCTTCTTCCAAATCGCTCTCGACCAGGTAACTCTTGGTGGTCGGGCCAAGGGAGCGCCGCCGGACTAAACGTGTAGAGTTAGATAGGGCTGGGCCGCGGTCCTTCGACGCGCTCGAGTCCATGGGTCGCGCGGTTGGCGTACAACTCAGCAATCAGGTCACGGAATGTATGCATGGTGAAACAGCGCAAGGGAAGAAATCCGGCCCATGGTACTTCCAACGGTAACGGCCCGTATTAGGGCACTGAGTGCACTTGAATCGGGTACCATCAAACGGATGACTGAGCAACTCATGATCGTCCGTTTTGGCGATGAAACCTACTCGTCGGTTCGAACCCACTTCAATGAGAGCTCGCACACTGCGCAGCAAGCTGAGCTAAGCCGAGCCAAGCCAAGCCAAGCCAAGCCAATCCAAGCCGAGGCTTGTACCCAGCTGGAACATTCTCATCGAAGGTTTTGTGGTGCTGGCATCATCATCACAAATGCGAAATTTTATTTATCCAATCGAGACCCGCAAAATTGTTCTCACTGTCACGCAAAATGTACCCTAAATCGCCAATTGCTGCAGCGCCAGGGGCATATATGATACATCCATGCATATACCTTGTGGAGTATGGGTGACGGTTGGGATTTCTTCTCCGTGGACAACGCAATGGTCCGCGTCCACGACACTGTGCGCTGGTGCACCATGTCGACGACCTTCACTCATTGAGCCAGTTCGACTTCCACTGTGGAATGCTCGAAAGAGTGCATGCGCCACCCACTCCCATCCGCGATTGGCCAATAAAATGCGTGGCCACCATCATTCCTGCGAAAAGGAAGAAGAGTGCCCATCCCACACTGGTTTTAAACGTGTTTTCAACATGTTTAAAACACGTCTAAATGCGGGGGAAGGGGCCAAACTCACTTTGGGGGGCGGCTCCTGTGGGCGAGAATGAATGAAAATGAGTGATGGTTGTGTTGCCATTTGAAAAACAAGAAGCGCATCCAAGAACGAAATCCGACACGCGCGCCATCTCGACCGACCGCGACCCGCCGCAACGGAAAAGCGCGGGACGAACAAGTATCGCCCAAACACGTCCAAGTCTCTACTGGAATCCTCTCCTTCCATCTGTGCTGCCTCGTTGAATTTGTTCCACACGAGTTAAAAAACTGTGCCCAGAAATCCCCGCGCGTCTATCGAATGAACCAGTCTCCCATGAGCCTCTACAACACGGGCTACTCGGTCAGCCAGAGTGCCGGACTCACCAACTCGACCTCCACGACATCCTCTGTCGCCACTGGCTACGGCGGCTACCAGGCGCACAAGCGCCAGCGCACCGATGACGGCGCGAAAGACCCCGCCAACGGAAACGCGACGGGTGACGCCACTTCTGCTGCCGACAAGTCGGGAACAGCTGCGAATGGTTCGACGCCCACGTCCACGGCCACTGCGTCCACAACGTCGAACGCGTCGGCCATGGCGAACTATCCGCCCATGAGTCTAAACCTCCAGAAAGACCCCTCGTGGAACATTCTAGGCGATGTGGACAACTTTAGCGGCCTCGGCCCCATGCCGTCGATGAGCACCGTACTCGAAAAGCGCCAATTCTCCATCAGTTCGCTGCTGCCTCCCAACATGATGCCAACGTCATCGTCCAACAATGGCAGCAACGCCAACAATTCCAACAATTCCAATGCCAACAACGGCCAGCCGGCCGCGCAGGTCGTGGACGGCTCGGGCGGCAACCAAAAGTACCTGGACGCCAACACGGGCGAGTACATGTACAGTGACAATGTCAAGCCCATGACGTTTGCTGAGAAGCAAGGGCTCGTCCAGAAGATTACGCTGCTGCCGAGTCAGTACCTGCGTGGGCTTATGGACGTCATCAGCAAGTACCAACCCGATACAGTGCGCCAGATCGACGACGACGGCTACGCGTTCGATCTAGGCCAAATGAACGAGAACACGGTCTGGGCCATCAGTGACTATGTCAAGGACTCGATGATCGAGTTGGATGGGTACATTCGCTCGATCTCGGCCGCCAACATTGGCGATGATGCCCAGAACGGCAGCATGGCGGCCATGATGAATGCTAATGGCCTCGAAGCCGCCCAGGCGGCGCTCGCGGCGGCGCAGCAGCAAGCGCTCGGGCGCCACCCTGCCCACGATCTCACGCTCAACAACCCCAAGATCTCGGCCATCTCGACCAACGAAAACCAGGGCAAGTTCCTCGAGCAAGTCGAGATGTACTCGAAGCCCAAGGTGACCAAGTCGCGCGTTAAGCCGTCCAAGAAGCACGAGTGCCCAACGTGCCAAAAGCAATTCCGCGGCCGCTCCGAATTGCAAAACCACTTGCGCACACACTCGGGCGACAAGCCGCTCAAGTGCTCGTACGCTGGCTGCCAAAAGCGGTACGCGCACAGCTCCAATTTGCGCGCCCACGAGCGCACCCACGCTGGTGTCAAGCCGTACGCGTGCCATTACGACGGCTGTGGCAAGAGCTTTGCGCACTCGGTGTCGCTGAAAGAACACATTTGGATGCACGCTGGCTTTCAGCCGTACGTGTGTCCGTATGAAGGATGCGAGAAGAAGTTTACGCAAGTGTCGAATTTCGCACGACACAAGAAGACCCACGAGAAGGACGAGCGACGAGACACGAGCGCGAGCGGCATTGACAATTGAGTTTGACGATGGAAGGAAGCGGAGGAAGAATGGAGCGTGCGTGGCGTGTGGATATATCCAAGTGAGGCCGTTGGCGAGAGAAGAGAGATGAAAAGTCAACGGCATTTGCACACAAGTTTATGAAAACCTAAAACAAAAACAAACAAAAAACAATTCGATTCATTTTGATCCTGCATCTCGACAAGATTGAAGTGGTGGGTGAAGAGCCAACGACCAACACTTTATCACTCTCTGATTGGCCACAGTTTGAAATACGGCTTTGTGATTGGCGGAATCCAAATCAAATGTATCCATATCTCGGAGACCTCTCCAACGACCTCTCCAACAACGACCAAAGGAAAGACAAACGGATTTGCATTTTGTCTTATGGGACGGAGACTGTTGCTATGTACGACGTCTCCATCCGCACGAGCGACTTGTTCTCGTCCTTCATCAGGGACGTCCTACTCTACAACTTATACGGACTGGGACTAAATACACGACGATCTTCAGACGGCCATGGCGGCGCCATTGGACCCTGGTGGTGGTAAGGAGCCACCACCATCGCCGTGCGGTCCCGCGCGGTGCTCATCATGGATTCCCTTGCGGGCCTTGGCGGCCACAGCCTTTTGCTTGGCCGCGTTCTTGAGCTGCACAGCGCTCTTGTTTTCCACACCGGCCGCAGCACCGCCCCCGAGGCCCAGCGCCGCGGCCTTGGCAAGTGCGTTCTTGGTCTCGCGCGCACGCTTGCGGCTCTGTGGGCGCTTGTCACCAAATTCGGTGCGGAACCGCGAGCGCAACTGCGAGTTGGAAAACTTGGCGAGCGGTTGGTACTCGGCGACGCCCGTGCGGCCGTTGGCAATTTGCTCCCACATGGTCTTGGTGCCGTTCTTGCAGCGCGTGTCCTGCGAGACCTTCCACAATAACTTGATGAGCTCGGACGACCAGTCGCTGTTGCGCGCGTTCGCTTGGAGCGGCAGCTCGTGGCGGCGCACGTAGTGGTGCTCGAGCTCGTCGGCCGTGTACTGCGCGAGCACCGCGAACCGCGGGTCGCCCATGCCGTTGGTCGCGATCACGGTCCAGTCGACCTTTTTGCCGCGGCGGCACGGATTGGTCTTGTCGTCCAGATTGACGGCCTCGTAGAGAAGGCGAAGCTCGGGTTCCCCCATGGGCCGCACGATCGAGCCGCCATTGGTCGGTGCCACGGCAATGGACGCCGAGGGCGCGTCATGGTGCATCATGTCAGTGAAGCTGGACGCGGCATTGTGGAGCATGTCGTTGGTGTTGGCGTTGGCGTTGGCGTTGGATACGGGAGCCTGTTGTTGGTAGTACCCTCCGGCAGCTACGCCGACAGTGGCGTTGGTGCCTTGCTGGTACATGGACGTTGTCGGGTTGGGGAACCCGCTGGGCACGAGATCGTCCAGCAGCGTCGAGTTGAAGTCGTCGGCGGTGGGGCGATTGGCAGTGGCCGTGGTGTTGGTGTTATTGTAGTACCCGCCGTACCCTTGGCCACCAAACTGCTGCGGCGGCTGTGGGTGTTGCTGGTGGTGCTGGAGCACGCGCTCGAGAAAGTACTTGAACAAGTGATAATGGCCCGGTCGGAACACACTCAGCGCGCGGCTGTCGTGGCCAATGCTCTCAAAGTGTTCGACATTGTCGTACCCAAAGGTCTGCAATTGGGTCGTGTACACGGTCGCCATTGGGCGCGGGATGCCGCACTGCATGAGCCACTTGGACATGGTGACCATGTGGTAAAGCCCCGGTGGTCCTTGCGGACGGCGCGCCGCAAACTCTTGGTGCGCGCACGAGCGGATCGCGTGCTGGTCCTGCGGGAACGCGATGCCGGCCATGGCCAGTTCGTGGTCGGTCACGAACGCGAGCGCAACGATCGAGTCGTAGCCCATTTCAGCGAGGCGTGCGCGCAAGTACTCGACCGACGCGGCGTTGCCGCTGAACGTGAGCGTGAGCGACTGGAGAAACCCGCCGACGTGGTCCATGGGCAGTGAGAGACGCGGCGCGTACTGCGGGTTCACTTGCGTGGAGGGGCCAGTGTACTGCGAGACGCCCATGCTGGACACGGCCTCATGGGGCGGCGGCACGTAGCTCAGCTCAAAGCTCGAAAAGGCCACGCTCGTGTCGACATGGTTGTTGGCGTTGGCGTTGGCGTTGGACGCCGCGGACGTTGGCTCGGACGGGCGTTGGCGGCGGTGGGCGTTGGCGGACTTGAGCGCGAGCAGGTCGGCGCTCTCGGCCTTGAGCGATGCGTCGGCCTCGCCGTCAATGTAGAGCACCGGCGCCTGCGCAAACGTCGGGCCGTCAATGTGGTCGAGGCCGACGGGCACGCGCACGCCGGACGCCTCGTGCTTGAGCTCGTTCCAGGCGCCCATACCGCTGCCGACGCCAGCGCGCTTGGCGTCGTCAAGCGGGGGAAGTGGATCCATGGCCATTCGGGAGGGACGGTCGACGATTACTTTTGTACCGGCGTCCACAACGTGGATGAGATGCGGATGGATCCAGAGGGACAAAGGGCCGCTGAAATTAGCAAGGGAGCGTGGGCTTTGTGTACCGCGCGGTCTTGTTGAAGGGCGAGCTGGTTGATAACCGCTCGAGCAACGTCCTCCTTTTCTGGAAATGGCCACACTGAGCGTGGATCCGCGCGGTCCAAAAGATGGCGGCCGGCCAGCAACCGTCCGCTCGACAATGTTGGACCTCCAGCAGACGGGGACTCATTCGTGCTTTCGTCTCTCTATGTACGCCGACCCCGACCCCTTTTGCGGACGCAAGTTTAGGGGGCGACCGTAATTTTTCTTTTGGCGGACAAAGCCAAGACATCCCGTAAATTATCATGAATTCCAAAACATCAACTGTTGCCACAGCACATGCAATTTCCAAGCTGTGATTTACAGTATGTAGTGAGCAGTGAGGAGCAAGTGGCTTGCCTCCTGGTTATTTCCGAAGTATGAGAGAGTGGGGAACGCGTTGCGTGTCTTGCTTGCTTGGGCGTCGGAACAACTGTAGAAGGATTAATGCGATCGCCTCTATCCCAACTACCGTATCAGGATGGCTGTCTGCTGCAGTTTCACCATACAAACAAGCACGAGAAGCGCAATTTGTTCTCTCCTGTCCCAGCTGATACATAAGGCTTATGTAGAGCCAGGTCTGTTATTTGCGCAGTCGTTGGGTTGCTGGCGTGGGACCTGCACAGCAAATTTATGGCCTCGCACGTTTTGCGGCAAAGCGTTCGTTTCAAAGCGACACTTCCATTATCGCAGG
>JAADVC010000081.1:0-39079 GCA_023334575.1 Pythium volutum | reverse complement strand
CCTATTCTACGTGACGACAAGCACTAACGGATTTTGTATTTTTCACTACCAGGAAAAAGCCAGGCAAGTCATCACGGAAGCCTTTTGGACGCCAAATGACTACAACTCATGAAGACCGGGAAGGCGAGGACTACCGGTCCTTTGAAGATCCAGGTTTCATGAACCAAGAGATGATGCATGTGGACAGTGATTGCATTCTGCAAAGTCCCTTCGGCTCGCCAACATCACCCACGGTCATCCACGCGCGGTGGGGAGAACCGGCCGACGATCCTGAAGAAAAAGAAGTGTGCACGGAGTACCGGCCCAACCCGTTCAAGCTCGGCTTTTGCGTCAACTGCCAGAAACAGCACGATGTCAATGAGAACGGCGACGTTGCGGCCGAGAAGGAATACAAAAAGATCGCCCGCCCCGTCGTTCCTAAGAGTGCGGCGAACGCGTTGGACAACCCCGCTGCCGTCGAGAATCTGACGCCGCGGAATCGGGAGTCGGACGTCGACCTCACGGCTCTTCTCCAGCAGCGTCGTGACATTCTGCTCAAGCTCACCCAGATGGAGCAGGACAAGGCGAAGAAGAAGAAGATGGAGATCCCGAGCGACATCAAGCAAAACAGGTTCGGTGAGTCAGTCGTCTACGCGTGGCTCCCCACTGACTGTTTGAATGCTGTCGCTGATATTGCTGTTCTTGCTGAAACAGAGTCTTCAGGTCGCCACACGATGTTCGTGGCCGACGGAACAACGCTGGGTATGTTTGCCGATGATTCTTTTCTCAAATTGTCTAGGCGTGCGGCTCACCAATTATGATTTATTGTGCAGCCAACCTCCGCCGCGTGAGCGCCAACGCACGAACGGGGCCCTCTGTGCCTCAAAGTATGAGGGTGTCGCGCACATCGTCGGCGATGGTGGTGTCCCCCAGAAACGTGTCGTCGCTGCGCGGCTTGTCGAAGAGCGTGAGCGTGGGCGGCCACATGGACGACGACGACGAGCCAGCCCAGAATGACTGGTTTTAAGTTTTGTATTTCACGACGAGAAAGTCGTTGTAGCATTAGAAGGACCGTAGTATGAAAGCCCGCGCTGGCGAATAGGAGCCTCCGCGGCCCATTATTGAATACTTTACACCAAACCCGCCGAGTCTTTTGTTTCTGCCTCTTTGATCACCAAGAGACGCGGTCAGCAGTGTGAACCGTCGCATTTTACCATCGGAAGTAACTCAAGATGCGTGGAGTCTACCGCGTCCTTCATGAGGAGAATACCGTGCCCAACACCAGTGCACCGACGGCAGCCGAGCCCCAGCACGTTCTGACAGAAGGTTAGTTGCGTTCTGCATTGGCTTCATGATCATTGTCCATTCTACATCCTAATTTGATGTCGCCCGTGCAGCCGAGAAAGAATTACTGCGCCTGCTCAAGGCCCACGGCGTGGCCAGCATCTGCGAGTCTATCAGCAAAGAGATCTGCTATGTGTGGGCCGTGACGTCGGGCTTCCGCACGCTTACCAACTTCGGCAATTTCTACTTTGCGTGCGCCGGCCAGACCTTTGGCTACAATCCCGGCTTTGACTTCTTCGCGTCAGGAGGCATGCAGCTCGCGCTGTTCGCGTTGCACAAGTTTATTCACAACGAGGCGGTACTTGTGCCCGTCCTTGAGAGTATCCATGTCTATACCAAACTGCATGGTGCGTTTCAGTTTTGTCGTGGTCAGTCGGCTGCTCTAGGTACTCACGCATCAGTGGTTGAGTTCCAGTCGATGGTGCCGTCGACTTTCTCGCTGTCCAGGACGCAACGGAAATCCTCATGAAGTGCGCCCGCTTCCACGACAACAAGCACAATGTGATCATGGCCACGTGCCAAGCGCTCGGGAGCCTCGTCATGAATGGTGAGGATAGGGATGCATGATGTTTTTCGTTTGGGTGACACTCGAGAGTTGGTGCTGACGCCTGCTCCATCTTAATGCGTGTGGGCAAAGATCTGGTCAAGGAGTCGGTCTCGTCGTCGGCTCTCACATTGGAATTGCTTGGTCTGCTGAAGCGCTACGGCTCCAGCCTCTCCATTTGCCGAGCGACGCTCGTGCCATTGGGGTTCCTCGTCACGGACGGTTCGTTCTTCGTTCAAATATCTTTGGTAGCCTACGTCGATCTCATTTTGCGCGGCACGTTTGATCTTGCAGCACAGATCACTGAGACCTTTGTCGACGGCAACGGCATTGCGCTCGTTATGACCGCCCTAAAGAGCTTCACAAAAGACACGGAAGTTGTCTGGCAGGGCATCGGCATTCTAAACGCCTTGAACGTGAAAGGTGCGTCAGATGCGGGCAACGCATTCCACTATCTATCTCACAACATACTGCTTTCCCTCAGTACTCGACCCTCGCCTCATCTACGCGATCTACGGGTTCACGGGCATTCCTCGCCTCGTCGAGGCCCTCGCGATCCACTTGGACACGGAAGAGATCGCCGTCGAAGGATTCCAGTTACTGTCGCGCCTCGCAGGGCTCCGCGAAACGTACCGCGTCGTCAACCAGTGCAAGGTGCTGGATCTGGCGTACGTCGCGCTGTTCGCGTACTCGGGCCCGCAGCACCGCCACACGCGGATCGAGATCAAAAAGACGCTCCACCACTTCCAAAAGTGTACGCTGTACGACCCGCACGAACTCGCGTCGCGTGAGCAGGCGAGTCGACGCGACGTCACGCTCTATGCGCTGTTTGTGGCCACGCTTTTGCTCACGTCAGCACTGTCGGCATTTGGGGCGTCGTCCAGTGCGTTGGTGACGAGCCTTCAACGGTCGGTGGAGCAGTCGGTCTGGACCGTCCAGCGGCGGCGGTCAACCTCAAACGAGAGACACGCGCGCCGGACGCTTCGCGATGTGAACCGCGTGGACGACGTCTGGGAGTACCTCATAGGTCCGCTCCACGCCTCGCTGTTCGCGTCGACATGGTATAACGGTGACGCGTTCGCCGCGGACGTCGACTGCCAACTGGGGGTCGTCGGGCGATCCAACGTGCTGCTTGGTGGCGTCCAACTGCGCATGCTTCGCGTCCAGAATGCAACGTGTGGGGGTCGCGACTCGACACGGCGTTGCTACCCACCGTACGACATTGCCCTTGAAGCGAGAAGCCCACGGGACCGAGCGGATGGCGTCGTCGAGCGGTGGGCAGCGCCGGACGACAGTTTTTCTCGCGCGAAATGTTTTACGGGTCATCTTGCAAAGTACCCAGACACTGGCTACCGCGTCTTCCTCCCGCGCCTCGCAAAGACGCGTGCCCACGACAACGACACTGCGTGTGCATCACTGTGTCAGCTCACCAATCTCCGCGACGGCAAGTGGATCGATGGCTCGAGTCGCGCGCTGTTTGTCGAGTTTAACGTGTACAACGCCGCCGAAGACCTCCACGCGGCCGTCACGCTGCTCTTGGAGTTTAGCGCCACGGGCGGCGTGCTGACGTCGACGCGGATCACACCCGTCTTCATGAACCGCTACGGTCGGCTCTTTCTTTTGTCGCCACAGTTTTACGCAGAGCTGCTGCTGCTCGCCGGTCTCGTGTGGCACGCGCACAAGCAAGTCGACAAGCTCTTGCGGTACCGGCTCTACTACTTCACCGTGCCGACCCACTTCGTGGACTTTCTCACCGTCGTGTTGTGGGTCGCCGCCCTCGTCATGCGGCTCGGTTTTCACGCCACGGGCTCGCACGCTCTGCTCACGGCGCTTGCGGCCGACAATGCGTTTGTCAATCTGAATGAGATCGCCTTTCTCTTGCGGCAAGAGCTCGAGCTCACGGCGTGGTGCGCGCTTCTCATGTGGTGGCGACTGCTGCGACTGGCGCGGGGCCTCACGCCGCTCGAGCGCACGCTCGAAAAGTTTGCGCGCGCCGAAGACCTCGTCGAGTCGTACGTTGCGCTGCTCGTCGTTTACGCGCTCGTGTTTGCGCAGACGGGCTTCTTTCTGTTCCCCACGTCGTCCGAGAGCTTCAGCACGTTTGGCAAGAGCATGTACGTGTGCACAGATCGGTGGGTTTTATGTTTAGGGAATGGAAGCCTGACTAGACCACTCCTCTGGCTGTCTTATCAAAGTGCGTCCACGGCCAAGGCGCTCGTCCGCGAGTGGAACGCCTCCGGCCACGGCGAGCAAGTGCCAGTGTGGGGCGTGCTCTTCCGTCTCTGCTCCGTGTTCGTGACGCTGGTGAGTGCTGCCACGGCGTCCGCAATTGGTCGCAATCACTATACTACTAACACTACGACTTGTCTCTTTACGCTAGAACATCGTGGTCGCAATTCTCCGAGAACGCTTTGAGACTGGTGGCACCACCGACAAGTCGCCTGTTGAGGTGCCCGATGGACTCTCGATCGTGGATCTCGCTACGCGTCAGCTGAAGGCCAGCGGCATGGCCACGAGCCAGGCGTCTTTGCCACAGGTACCCACCCACCCATAAAGCGACGTCCGTCCAGAAGACTCTGACGTTTGTGTATCCGTAGCGACTGCGCGAGGCGGCTTCCCACGGTCTCGAACGGCTTCACGACGCCGCGCGCCATGCGTTTGCCATCTCGGACGACGCGCTCGAGCTCACTGAGCTCAAGAAAGTGTGGGGGTTACGGAGCGAGGACGCCGATGCCGATAGACACCAGTCAGAGCAACGAGGCGTGGGCTTTGCCACACTGGGGGCGTACGTCGCATGGGATGGGTCTGAATCGCTACACAGCATACTCATTGTTGCTCTATTTTGTACCGTGGACAACAGGCTGCTTGAAAATGCAGAGGACGAAGAGCGCATGCTGGACGAGCGCCTGAGTATGCTGTGCTCACGCTCAGAAGAAGCACTGCGGTGTCTCGAGATTGTCCAGCGGCTGCGCGAGGAGCACAAGCAGGCGCGACTCGCACGCAGCAATCGTCTTCGCGGGATCCGCACCAGCGCCTCCAACGCCAGCAACCGCTGAAGCACGGCGTATTTATTACAGAGACAGAGCGATGATTCCAAAATGCATTCTTCATTGTTGCTGAGTACTAGTACTGACTTGAGGGGGGCATGGGCTTGATCTCTCCAAGACCCCTGCGCCTGCTCGCTAGTACCCGCAAGACTACTTACTACCTACAGCACTCACAAGAGACGCTTGAACCCGGCAATGGCATTCTCAATGCCCTCCTTCTCCTTCGTCAGTGCCTCCATCTTGGCGGTCTCGGCCTCACGAACAGTCTCGGGCACCTTGGTCGCATAGTCGTCCTTGGCCATCTTGTTCTGCAAGCTGTCGATCGACGGCTGAATCTTGGTCAGCTTCTTCTCAAGCTTGGAGATTTCGTTGGCAAAGTCGACCAAGCCCGCGAGCAGCACGTAGATCTGGACCTTGTCATTGACGCTGTGCATCGCGCACCCCTTGGGCGGCTCGTCGTCGAGAAGACACTTGCTCTCGCCGGCCTTGGCGAGCGTGCTAAAGTCGTCGAGCTGGGCCTCGACGATCGCCTTGACCTCGGCGTCGGCGCACTTGATAAAGAACTGCGGACGCACGCTGTTGACCAAGCCGTACTCGGCACGCACCGAGCGGCCGGCATGGATAATCTCCTTGATGAGGTCCATGCGCGACTCAGCGTCGGCGTCGCTCCAGCCCGCCACGGGCAGCGGGTACTGCGCGATCGTGATACTCGACGTCGAGCGCTTGCCCGGCAGCCGCTGCCACAGCTCCTCCGTCACAAACGGCATGAGCGGGTGGAGCAGACGCAGACCATACTCGAGACAAATGTAGAGCGTCTGCTGCGCCGTGCGCTTGGCCGTTTCGTCCGCGCCCGACATGACCGGCTTGGCCAACTCGAGGTACACGTCGCAGAGATCGTACAGCCAAAAGTTGTACAGCGCCGTCGTGAGATCGCCAAACTCGTAGGCCGCAAACGCCTTGTTGCAGACCTCCATGGTCTGGTTGAGGCGGCTCAAAATGTAGCGGTCGCGCAAGTTCACCACGTCGTTCGAGAGCACGTTCTCGGCGACAAAGCTCTCCTCGACGGTAAAGCCCTCGAGGTTCGTCATGGCGAACCGCGTCGCGTTCCAGAGCTTGTTGCAAAAGTTGCGGTACCCGACCAAGCGGTTCACGTCCAGGTTAATGTCGCGTCCCTGCTGCGTGTACGCCAGCAGTCCAAAGCGCAGCGCATCGGCGCCACACTCGGGAATGCCGTTGGGAAAGTCGAGCGCCTGGCCCTTCTTGGCCTTTTCAATCTCCTTGGCGGGCAGGTTGCCGCTCTCGAGCTTGGCAAAGAGCTCGTCGAGCGAGCAGCCCGCAATGATCTCGAGCGGATCAACGACGTTGCCCAGACTCTTGGACATTTTGCGGCCATACTTGTCGCGCACCATCGAGTGCAAGTAGACCGTGTGGAACGGCAGCTTGCCCGTGAGTTTTTGGCCCAAAAAGACCATGCGCGCGACCCAGAAAAAGATGATGTCGTACCCCGTCTCGAGCAGATCGGTCGGGTAAAAGTCCATCTCGGCCGTGTTTTCGGGCCATCCAAAGACAGCAAACGGAAACATGCCGGCGCTGACCCACGTGTCGAGCACATCTTCGTCCTGCTCGAGAACAATCTCCGATTCACTCAAGCCGAGCTTGGCGGCGGCCTTGGCGCGCGCGTCTTCTTCCGAGACGCCGGCAAACCAGCGGCCCACGGAATCGTCCGAGTTCGAGTCGACCCAGGCCTCGCCCTTGATGCGCGCAAAGTACGCGGGGATGCGGTGGCCCCACCAGAGCTGACGCGAGATGCACCAGTCGCGAATGTTTTCGAGCCAACGAAACCACGTCTTTTCGTGCGTCTCTGGGAGGATCGTCAGGTCCTTCTTGGTCACAGCCTCCATGGCGTCCTTGGCCATCTGCGAGCAGTCGACAAACCACTGCGGCTTGACGAGCGGCTCAATGACGTCGCCCGAGCGCGAGCAAATGCCCAGCCGCATCTTGTTGTCTTCCTTGCCGTGGTAAAAGCCCTTCTCGGTCAGCGCCTTCTCGACGGCGACACGGGCGTCGTATCGCATCATACCAGCAAACTCACCGCCATTCTCATTGATCGCACCGTCGTCCGTGAGCACGTTGATGAACTCGAGCCCGTGGCGCTTGCCGCACTCGTAATCGTTCGGATCGTGCGCGGGCGTGATCTTGACGGCGCCCGTACCAAACGTCATGTCGACAAGCGTCGCGTCCTGGATAATGGGGATGCGGCGGCCGTTAAACGGGTGGATCACAAACTTGCCGTGCAGGTGCGTGTACCGCGGATCCTCGGGGTGGATCGCAACGCCCGTGTCGCCGAGCATGGTCTCGAGCCGCGTGGTCGCGACAATGATCTGCTCGTCCGAGCCTTCGACCACATAGCCAAACGACGTGAGCACGCCAAACTCGTACTTGCGGTCCGGGTTGTGGCCCGGCACGTTCATCTTGGTGCGCTTCTCAATGTCAATGTAGTCGACCTCAATCTCCGACAGCGCCGTCTTGAGCTTGCAGCTCCAGTTGATCATCTTGGTCGCGCGGTAAATGAGTCCTTCTTGCCAGAGCTTGCAGAACGCGTGGCGCACGGCGCGCGAGCAATTGTCGTCCATGGAAAAGTAGCACCGCGACCAGTCGACCGAGCAGCCAACGCTGCGGAACTGGTGGTGGATGCGCGACTCGTATTGGTTCTTCCAGTCCCACACACGCTCGAGGAATTGGTCGCGGCCCAAGTCGTGGCGGCTCTTGCTCTCTTCCTTGAGCAGCCGCTTCTCGACGACCGACTGGGTCGCAATGCCGGCGTGGTCCGTGCCGGGCACCCAGAGCGTCGCGTGGCCCAGCATACGGTGCCAGCGCGTGAGTGCGTCCTGGATCGCGACCGTCAGCGCGTGGCCCAAGTGGAGCGAGCCCGTCACGTTCGGTGGCGGGATCACCATGACGAAGCGCTCGTCCTTTTTGGCGTGCTTGATCTTTTCATCCGAGCACGTAAAGTACCCCGACGCCTCCCACCAGTCCTGCCACGCCGACTCGACCGCGACAGGGTTGTAGGCCGCAGCCATGGGCTCGGCCATGTCCTTCTTCTCGCCCTTGGCGGTCGTATTGACAAACGCCGGTGCCGGCTCGGCCTTGGGCTTGGCCTCCTTCTTCTTGGGCTCCTTGTCCTTCTTGGGTGCCCAGCGGTTCGGGTCCTTTTCCTTCTTGGGCTCGCCGCCGTTCTTCTGCGCGCGCATGGCCTTCTTGAGCGCGTTCTTGCTGAGCTTCGGTTCCTCTGCGTTGTCATTGTTGGCGTTGTCGGCATTGTTGGCGTTGTCGGCGTTGTCGTCCGTGGCCGCCGCCGCGATCTCCTTGGGTTGTTCGTCCGCCATTTCCGCTGGAGACGCTATCTTTCGAAGTGCCGAGGCCAGTGGCCAAGCAGCTCTCCACACAAAGACAGAAAGGATTGGAGTACTGTGGACCATTTGTGAGTAGACGCGGATGATGATTGGACAAAATCGACCAAACGCTGTGTTACGAACCGGAGCGTGTTCGAATATTTTTCCTGTGGTGAAGCCAAGCGGGCGAAGTGGGTACAGCACCACAAGGTTCAAGCGCGGACTTTTCTCCGTTTTCTCACTAAAACTGAGAATCTTGGTACGATTAACGTTCAGCAATAAACAGAATTAACTAAAGCCTCAGCCTAAAAACTGATTTCTTTGCAGATACTACGTAGTACGGTAGTAATTATGATGGATCAGACTAATATCTCCGAATAGCGGACAAAACGCTCTCAATTAACGCAATCCACTCAATATGTTATCCACGAAAAGCGGCCTGGATGATGCCGTCGACGGCCGCCGCCACGGACGGGAAGACATGGACGTGGTGGCGCTCGGCCATTTCCTGCAGATACGATCGCGCGCGCGCCACGTCCTTGAACTCGCGGCCGTCTAGTTGTCCGCCGTCGTCCAGCTCGCAGCCTTGCGCCAGCGGTTCAATCACGAGCACCATTGCGAGATGGCTACAAATGAGCTCCACGGCCTCGATCATCGCTGCGATGGACCGCGTGCGGTTGGGGATCACAAATAGAACCAGCGAATCCAGCGTGTGGTGGCTCCTCAGTCGCTGGAGCTCGCTCGAGTAATACTCCTGACACGGGAGACCGGCTTTCTGCAGCCGTGGGATCGCCACCGTCTCTCGCCAGGATGTCGACTGGAGAGTTCCGCCCAAGAAGACGGAAGTCCCACCACGATTCTGGTTAAGCATGAGCGACGACCGCCTTCGGAGCCGCGGCATTTCGGAAGCAAGTCGGCTCGGAGTCTTCTCGGCGAGGCACATGGTCGTCTCGGCAGCGGCTTCCGCAACGTCGTCGTATAGACGCACCCCTCTCTGCAGAGCGAGGCGGCGCAGATACGCTCGCGCGCCGTTCAGCTCCACGAGCTCTTTCGCCGTGACGGTCGCGCCTTCAAGAACCGTGCCCAACTGGATGTCCTGGACCACCAGAATGATCCGTCGGCCGCGGCAAATGAACTCGACGGCCTCGTTAATGCCGACGATCGCGCGCGTGGCGCTGTCAATCACCATGAGAATGAGCGTGGCGGCGTTCTTGGCGCGCGTCTCCTCGAGAAGAGCTCCTCGTACCATTCATCGACTTGCGGGTTGTAGTAATTGATCTTGGCCTCGTCAAACAGCGGCATCACGGTGTCTCGGCGCCACGTAGTCGGGTTGCACGAGCCTGCGAGAAACACGTCCACGGCATTGGCCGGCTTCATTGGCGCTGGCTCAGCGGCCGTCGAATTAAGAGGGTCTCCCGATTCATGGTCTGATTGTGCCTTGGTCTTGCTGAGCGCGTGCGCCGGCAGAAGGGCGACCAGGAGATGGGAGGCCGACGGTGCCATGACGAACTCGCCGTTGCCAACACGCATGGACGTGCCAGAGTCGAGTGACACGGCGCGTGCCGGCGGCGCCTTGTTGGACGCAGTCCATCGCAGCGGCAGCGACGCCACGTCGCGCGCGGCATTGGCGCGATCGGTCATTGGAAGTGTCATGTGATGAGCTGGAGGGTGGAGGCGGAGTTACGTGAGTGTTTTCGTGGGTTTTTCGCAGTGAGTGTCGCATCCCCCATTCGAGACGCATATGTTCTCGTCCTCCATCGGAATCCGGTACCCATCATTGGTGACCAGGCACTCGGACATTGCAACTGACAGTCTGTCAAGGCCAGAACAGAACAGAAGAAGTCGAACCCATCGACCGATGGGTCGCGCTGGGTTCAACCCCTCGCCCTGATCTCACTTCGCTTGCTTCGTCCGCTATCCGTGGACCTTGCCTCGGCTCACAGACTTCTCTCCAGATCTGGGATTACGGTTTACTATGTTGTATTGCTGGCCGCCTAAGCTAAAGGACTCTAATCTTCTCCTAACTACTGACTAATCTTCTTCTAATGGAGGAGACGCTCGATGATACCCTCGACAGCCGACGACACGGACTGGAAGACTTCAACGTCGTGGCGCTCGGCCATTTCTCGCAGATACGACCGCGCGCGCGCCACGTCCTTGAACTCGCGGCCTTCAAGCTTGACGCCGTCGTCCAGCTCGCAGCCTTGTTCCAGTGGTTCAATCACGAGGAACATTGCGAGGTGGCTGCAAATGAGCTCCACGGCCTCGGTCATCGCTGCGATGGACCGCGTGCGGTTGGGGATCACAAACAGAATCAACTGATTTCCCAGACAAGTGAAAAAGACCGTCAGTATCAAAACATACACACACAGACACGAGAAAGTAGCAGTGAGACGTACCTCTGCACGCTCGCGCTCCGCCTCGACTTCCTGCCACCGATGGTCACTGCGCGCCGCCGACTGTTGCTGCTGCTTGGCCATCATTTGCTGGAGCTCGACCGACAAATAGTCTTGAAACGGAATGTAGAACGTGATCCCTTCCTTCTGGAGCCGTGGGACCGCCACTTTCTCTCGCCACGATGTCGATTGGAGATTGCCGCCCAAGTAGACAGAACACCCACGACTGTGTGACGTGGTCGTGCCCACGTGCTTGACAAAGGCATTGTCCGAGGGCGCTTCTTCTTCTTCAAACTCGTCGCTCTCTTCCGCATTACCAGACACGAGCGAAAACAGCGACGTCGACGAAAACGACGACGACGTGTTGCGCCGCGGACGAAAGAGCCCCGACCACTCGTTGAGGATAATGGACGACCGCTTGCGCAGCCGCCGCTTTTCCTGCGCGAACCGTTTCGGATTCTCCTCGACGAGACACGCGATCGTCTCGACGACCGCGACCCCAACGTCGTCAAACAAACGGATTCCTCGCCGCAATGCCAGTCGGCGCAGACATTCGCGCGCGCCATTGAGATCAGCCAGCTCCTTCTCCGAGACCATGGCGCCGTCGAGCACAGTGCCCATCTTGATGTTCTGCACGACGAGAATGACGCGGCGGCCGCGGCAAATGTACTCAACGGCCTCGTTGATGCACACGATCGCGCGCGTGGCGCTGTCAATCACCATGAGGATGATCTTGGCGCCCTCCTTGGCGCGCGTCTCCTCGAGCATGAGCTCTTCGTACCACTCGTCGACTTGCGGGTTGTAATAATTGATCTTGGCCTCGTCAAAAAACGGCATGGCCGTGTCGCGACGCCACGTCGTCGGGTTACACGAGCCTGCGAGAAACACGTCCACGGGATTGATCGCCGTTGGTTCCGGAGCGCCATTCAAGTCGACGGCTCTGATCGCCGCAGCGGCGGCAGTCGTCGAGATACGCGCTGCGCTCGCGTTCTCTTTGTCGCCGTTCGTCGTCGAATTGTATTCCGGGAGACTGCGCTGCGTCCGCAAATGCGGCGACGTGTAGGATCTTGTCTTGGTCTTGCAGAGCGCCTGCGCCGGCAGATGATCAGCGTTGAGATGGACCACCGTTGGCGGCACGCTGTACTCCACTTCGTCGTCCGACACAGGCACGCCCGAGTCAAGCGACACGGCGCGCGACGGCGCCGTCTTGAAGGACGGCATCTTGAAAAATGGGTCCCATCGCAGCGGCGCGGGCATCGACGGCGACACGACGTCGCGCGCGGTCGGGTCGTGGTCAGCCATAGCTACGATCCAATTCTCTTTTTTTCTTCCGGTCCTGACTTCCCTCACCCGCGTTCAAATCTAATTTTCGCTGACTGAGGAACGCCGCTGTCTGTGTTGACGACTCAGTTCAGTTGGCTCACTTTCGACTGGGTGTGAATCACACTGTGATACAGCGGAGCGCACTGGATTTAGGACTGTGGAGTGAGATGGTCGAGGTCTCCTCTCCCACCACGGGATGTAGGGGGGTTGGCCGCGAATGGCGACGAACAACGCCTACGTACGTCAACGCTGGATAGTTCTAATCCTCGCGCTTCAACGACAACCGCCTCTCTCAGAAAGTCGCTGGGATTCCCTATTCTGTTAGTTCAGCTTCCCCCATGTGGGCAGCTTCTAGCGCCGTCTCCCAACAACAGGACGAACCCAAGGGCATGAACTGTCCAACGTAGAAAGCAAGAATCTCACCTTGTTTTAAAAGTGATACCATCCACTTCACCTGGTTCTGGTTCTATGAAAGTAGTACTTGAAGCCTCTCAGACTTGATACGGACCTCTTCGTCCACTTCTGATTCCGTGTGCTGGCGAGCAGATGCGTGGTGTGTGGGTCAGCGGTCACCGCCCGGGCAGGATTCGTTCGCAGTCTCCACATTCCGCAAGCCGCCTCCGACCGCATAGACCCTCCTCCCCTCACTCCATCAGAATCCAGCAACGACAAAGAGCCATGTGCGTCAGCGAAAAGCCGACCTCAACGTTTGCGCGTCTGCCCACGAGCGTCGCGCCGACCAAGTACTTTCTCGAGTACGCGGTCGATCTCGAGCGCTGCCGCTTTGAGGTCGCGCAGAAGATTGCGCTCGACGTGCGCGAGGCCACGCGCACCATCACGTGCCACGCCGTCGAGCTCTACGTGTTCAATGTCTCGGTCGCAGTCGAGGGCAAGACCATCGCGTGCGAAGAGATCCGCTACGTCGAAAAGGACCAGGCGGTCGTGCTCACGTTTGCCGAGCTCGTGCCCGTCGGCACGAGCGCCGTGCTGCAGCTTGAGTGCCATGGATTCCTCAACGACAAGCTCAAGGGCTTTTACCGCAGCGAGTACACGCAGGACGGCGAGCAGCGGCTCATGGCCGTGACGCAGTTTGAGGCCTGCGACGCGCGCCGCGCCTTTGTGTGCTGGGACGAACCGGCGGTCAAGGCCAAGTACGAGATCTCGATCGTCACGGACGTGGCGCTCACGGCCATCTCGAACACGCACGTCGTGCAGACGCTCGTGCGTCCCAAGAAGAACGCCGCGATCCGCGCCAAGACGCGCACGGACGCGACCACGGAGAAGCTGTGGAAGTTTGCCGAGACGCCCATCATGTCGACGTACCTCGTGGGCATGGTCATTGGCGAATTCGACGCCGTGACCGACATCACCAAGGACGGCGTGCTCGTGACCGTGTACACGCCCGTGGGCCGCAGCGAGCGCGGTCTCTTCGCGCTGGACGTTGGTGTCAAGTCGCTCTCGTTCTTTACGGAACGCTTTGGCATCGACTACCCGCTGAAGAAGCTCGACATGCTTGCGATCCCCGACTTTGCCGCTGGCGCCATGGAGAACTGGGGTGTCATCACTTACCGCGAAACGCGCTTGCTGATTGACGACAAGCTCAGCAGCTTTACGCAAAAGGTCGCGACTGCGCGCACCGTGTGCCACGAGATTGCCCACCAGTGGTTTGGCAATCTCGTGACCATGGAGTGGTGGACGGGGCTCTGGCTCAACGAAGGCTTTGCGCGCTTCATGGAGTTTGAGGCCGTCCACTCGATCTTTCCCGAGTGGAAGGTCTGGGACATGTTTGTCCAGGAGATCACGCTGAGCACGGCCATGGTCAAGGACGCCATGAAGACGTCCCATCCCATCGAGGTCGTCGTGCACCACCCGGATGAGGTCGACCAAATCTTTGACGTCATCTCGTACGCCAAGGGCGCCAGTGTGATCCGCATGCTGTCCGAGTACCTCGGGCGTGACGTGTTTTACAAGGGCATCCATGCCTACCTCGTGGAGTTTAGCTATCGGAACGCCGTGACCGTGGACCTGTGGAACGCGCTAGAGACGGCGTCGGGCCAAAAGATCACCAACATGGCCAACTCGTGGACCAGCCAGATGGGGTACCCGGTCGTGTCGCTCGGCGCGGACGGCACGGTGTCGCAGGAGCGGTTCCTCGCCGACCAAAGCGCCCAGGACGCTGAGACCGCTGAGGCCGTGTGGGACGTGCCGCTCACGTTCCTGTCGTCTCTCAAGCCCACCGAGATCCAGCAGGTCGGGATCTGGCAGGGCAAGACGCAGCAGGCAAAGACGGCCGACGCGTCGGTCGTGAAGGCGATTGCCGAGACCGACAAGACGGCCGAGTGGATCGTGCTCAACCCGAACCAGTCGGGCTTTTACCTCGTCAACTACTCGGCCGACGGCTGGGCCAAGCTCCAGAAGCCCGTGCGCGAGCTCACGCTCCGCACGATCGACCGCGTGAGTTTGCTCAACAGCGTCTTTGCGTTTGCGCGCAGCGGCGTGCTGGGCGTGCCGCAGGCGCTCGACTTTGCGGCCGCGTACGCCAACGAGCCGGAGCATCTCTGCTGGAAAGAGATTTCGGCCAACTTGGGCTACTACGCGACGCTCTTCCAGCAGGAGCCGTTTTACCCGCAGCTGCAGCAGTACATTCGCACGCTCTTTGGCGGCGTCATGCAGCGGCTCACGTGGCAGCCGGCGGCCACGGGCGAGAGCTCGTCGACGGGCCACTTTCGCCGCGACGTGATTGCGATGCTGAGCCGCGGCGACGACGAGGCCGTGGTCGCCGAGGCGCAGCGCCTCTTTGGCCAGTACCTGAGCGACCGCAAGAACGCCGCACTGACGGCCGATCTGCGCAGCGTCGTGTTCAGCATCGCCGCATCGCGCGGTGACATGGCCCACGTTACGCAGCTGCAGACGCTCTACCAAGAGAGCGACTTTGTCGAGGAAAAAGTCAACTGCCTCTCGGCCATGGGGCTCGTCAAGGCCGTCGAGGCCAAGCGTGAGGTCATTGCGTGGGCACTCACGAACGTGCGTTCGCAAGACATTATGTACGTGTTTGGCAGCGTCGCGTCCGACGCCGTCGGCGCGCAGACCACGTGGCAGTACATTCAGGACAACTGGACGCCGCTCAACGCGCAGTACGGCCACATGACGGTCGGCCGCATCGTGCTCTCGACCATTGCGCGCTTCCAGAGCGACGCGCAGGCCGTGGACGTTGAGACGTTTCTGGCCACGCGCAAGCACCACTCGTACGACCGCTTGCTGGACGCGTCGCTCGAGCGCATCCGCATCAAGGCCGCGTGCTTTGGCCGCGACCGCGACGCGCTCGCCACGTGGCTCGCGGCCTTGACGGCCTAAGCCAAAACGACAGAGTGGACCGGAGCGGACACTGAGAGAGTGAGAAGGAGACAGAAGGTTTTGGTTTCTTCATTCGTCGATACACTTGATTGTTTTTTTGCTACGTAGTACTTTCAAAACCCAAGTGTTTTCCGTGGTACTTCTAGCCACCTTGACAACAACAGATCATCGGCGCAGTCGCCGGAGCACGTAGAGCACAGCGACCACAGCCGACACGGACGTCGCGGCCTGCTGCACTTTCTTGACCGTCGACACGTGGTCGCGGTGCGCTGGGTGGGCCGCGATCTGGCCCGACGAGGCCCACGACTTGAGAAGGTATTGGCGAAAAGACCGCAGCAGCGACGTCGACTGGCCGCGGTTGGTCAAGATCTGGATCACGCGAATCACAAACGCAAAGCTCGCGACCGACACGAGCGACGACGCCACGGCAAACTGCAAAAGCGACACGAGCATGCGGCGGCTTCCCTTGGACGCGTACACCTGCAAAGCAAAGACCGCGGCCGACGCCGTCATGGTGCGGTTGAGCGTCGTGGCCGACGGGGCCTTGACGAGCTCCATGCAGCCGCTGCAAGTGTAAACGATTAAAAGTTAGAGACGTCTCTCCTTTCCACCAACTGATCCAAGAAAAACGTACCGCACGAGGCGCTTCGACACAATGTCGCCGACCACGGCGTCGTGCGCATGGCCACTCAGTGTAGCTTCGGCGTCCGTCCCGTGGAAATCAAAACCAGCGGTCGCCGTCTCTGGAATCGTCGTGGTCGTGGTTGTCATTGCAGTCGTCGCGGACTTGTTGCGGTGGTCGTCGCCATTGTCCAGAGAGAACAAGGTCGTCTCGCCATCGGGCGGCGACGGCAGCAGCAGCTTCTGCACCGTCGGCGGCAGGAACGCGACCATCCCGGGGCGCGTCATCATGATCTGCGTCTCGACCGGCAGTTGCTCGAGCACGCGGTTCTGCTCCGTCTTGGAGAGCGGCAGCAAAAAGGGCAGGAACGGCCGCATCTTGTCCATAAAGCTCGTATCCGTGAGCCACTCCAAGAGGCTCGTGCGGAGCAGCAGCTTCTGGAGCGACGCCGGCATGAACGCCACCAATCCCTTGGCGCTGGCCTCGTCCAGGTACCATCGCCACACGGGCACGGACCACGAGTAGACCAGCCCGAGCGAGCCGTACGCGAGCGTCATGATCGCAATCATGACGCGCCGCGAGAGGAACTCGGTGAGAATGACGGTGAGGGAAAAGCACACCGTCATGCAGCACACGATGCGCAGCAGCAGCAGCGCCGCGT
Source organism: Pythium volutum (assembly GCA_023334575.1). NCBI lineage: Eukaryota > Oomycota > Peronosporomycetes > Pythiales > Pythiaceae > Pythium > Pythium volutum. The sequence continues at coordinate 22,417 of JAADVC010000081.1, read as the reverse complement.
CATCGCGCGTCGCGAGGCTCGAGTGGGCAATGTTGACAAGAAAGAGCCAGCCCATGGGCAGCGAAATGGCGAGAAACACGACCGCGTGGTCCACAATGAACGAGTCGTAGTGGCTATAGTCGAGGTAGTAGACCCACGGCAGGTACTGGCGGTACATGTGGTAGTCGTCCTCCAGGATGGGCGAGAGGAAAAAGAGCACGCCGCTGAGCAGCAGCGCGACCGACGCCGCGGCCGCGAGGTTGACGCTGGCCGGGTGGCCGTAGCTCTGGCGCAGCGCGGCGTTGAGCTTGGCGCGCAGCAGCGGCGCATGCGTGGCGACGGCATCGGCGAGCGCCTCCATGGTTAGCGGCGACGACGGCTTGGTCACCGAGACCGTGTCCTCGTGCGTCGTCATGGCCGCGGCAGTACGATTAGAGAAGATACCGGTAGACTGTGCTTTTGCTTCTGCGTTGTCTGTCTTGTCACTTCGGAGCCGCTCCGTTGGTGATGCAGTTCGTGTGGTAAACGTCAATTCTCGACGTTTACGCCAACAGGTCCATCACAGACCCAGGGCTCTTTACACTCCCCCCGCAAGAATGACCTCTACCCAGAATGACGACCCCGCAGGAGTGACTAGAGTTGCACTCCTGATCTCTTGGTTTGGCGCGAAAAATATCTGATTGCATCGTATCACCATCCTCTCGCCATCCTCTTACGCTCTTCTCTCTTCTTTTTCTTCTCTCGTCTCTCTTCTGCCATCCACCACCCCTCTTGATGTGAGCTGGCACGCGCCGCATTCATCTTAATCGCCGTCCCGATCCTTGAAAGGCCTCAAACGAAGGCTTTTTCTCGTCCTTGGGTTCCTGGTTCTTCTCTTCTTCCTCCGTGGCACCACCACTGCCACCACTTGCAGCACTGGAACCACCCAAGCGCATTCCCGTCGAGGACGGCAGCGTCGAGAAGCTGCTCGTCTGGCCGCTGAGCGACTGGCCCGTGCCATGGAACGCTTCGTACTTGCGCATACGCGCCGCACGCATGGCTGCAAGATCCGTAGAGTTTGAATCACCGGCTTTCTTGAGGCGGAGTCCGCCACCACCAAGCCCACGACGCGGAGCCGCGGCGACTTCCCCAGCACTCACCGTAGGGACACCTAGTGTAGCCACACACAATTTAGTCTCGACAAAAGATAGTTTGCCAGCCACAAAGGGTGAACGTACCACCGTACGGCAAATCGGACACTACCGGCTGCGCGGCGGGCTTGACGGGCGTCGGTGGGATGTAGTCCGCTGGCGCCTCAAAGTCCACCTCACAGTCTGTCTCGATGATACACGCGGCTGGCGCTGGACGGACCTCTCGCACATCCAGCATAAAGTTCTTGTTGTTGTACTTGAGGCAGATCGTGTCGCCCACCGTCATGCACGAAAACTTGCGCAGCGACGCTTCCAGTCTGTGGACAACAATGTCAGCATTGCCTCAGTGGTTCCTATCACAAACCAACTCACACAGCGCGTGGGTTGGAGATCTCCAAGAACTCGGTCGACTGTGGACGGATCTTGACGAACGTCGCCTTGGGCAGCGAGATGTTTTGGATGTTGAGGATGTCGCCTTCGCTCAAAAAGAGGTTTTGCATCATCTGCACACAGTAAGTATCGGGGTGAGATCGTGGAAAACATGTTCACGGGACATCCAATGGCACTTACCCAGTACGGCATGTAGCAGGTCCCTTCAGGCGCGCTAAACTCCAGGACGCCACAGTGTGAGTGGCGGTTCGTCGCCTCGTTCATAACCTTGAACAGCATCGGGTACTCAATGTGGAGGCGCGCTATCAGAAGACGGGGAGTCAGCGAACAGGAAACTCCCATTTAATCGGATCTATCGCGCAACGTACCAAGTGTCTCGAGCGCGGACGGCGGCAGCAAAACTGGAGAGAATGGAATCAGCATCCAGGGGGTCAGCTAAATCAGAGGGTTGAAATCCAACGTCATTGGTATTTTACGCACTCTTGTCGCCATCTTCGAGATGCGCCTTGTCCACAAACGACACGGGGTAGACGCGGTAGTGCTCATCAAAGCTACAAGATAGTACACAATGAGTGACACTACGAACGCGACGCACAAGATCTCCACGCGTACCGGTCGGGAAAGTTGCCGAAATTGAAGTTGACGCCAAACGGGTTGGCGTTATCGCCCATAAACCCACCAAACTACGCGCACACGCGGCACATTAGCACACTCGCTCACACAGTAAACCATCCTTATTCTCGTTGTGGGTGCCGAGGAAGAGAGAGGAGGAGGAGAGAGGGGGAACGCACCATGACGTCGCCTGCTTTGTTCTTCACTTGGTTTCCGAGCACTTGCGACAGGCGACGTCACCAAGGTGTACAGTGTTACCTGCGTTAATGCATATTTGATAGCACAGAATCAGCATCTCCGGATCACTCCAATCATAATGGTGTACCCGCGAGAGGTGCTGCGGTGGCGGTGGAACGAAGCGGCCCAGTCTGGTGAGCGGTGCGGAGGATGACTCGTGCCGTTGGCTGGACCCCTAATACTAAGGTTTTCCCACCTACAGGTGCGCTCCGCACGAGCGCTGCTGGCGCGCAGTGGCGCGTGGCGTCTGGCCAACTCGGCATTGTCCTGACATTCAATCCGCTCCATCGCGTGGTTGGTACTGTACTGCCCACATTAGCCTCGGCTGGCGCGAGGACAGACGGCCGTAGCAATCACTGTCACGTCACCACTTGCAATTAGAACAAGCGACCCGTGGCAGCAGCGTTGACAGCCACTGGGCCGAGCGGCCCATCTCCGGCTTCCGCCGCTTTCAACTTCACGAAGGCAAGGTAAAGTCTCCACACTAGTTTCCTCGATGCGATGGGAACCACGCGCTAATGAAGAGTTCCTGCACAGGCCAAATGAATTTCTGTGCGGTTTCCATGCAACAGCCAGCGTCCCCGCAGAGCTCACTATTGAGGACGTGGAAGATCGACGGAACGCGAGCGACTGGCGGCCCCCACGCCATGCCGTGCTCGTCAACGTCTCGCCGCTGGTGCGTCAGTCACAAGGGGAACTAGTGTCTGGTGACGCGTTGCATAGACTGAGCTTCTCTACTTCTTGGTTACTAGATGCATGGCCACCTTCTCTGCGTGTTTGATCTGAGTGCACTGCGTCCACAGTCGCTCACGTTTGCGATGCTGCGTCTCGCTGCGGGAGTCGGCCCTCTCGTGGCGCGAGAGGATTTTGCTTTGGGCTTTAACAGTGCCGGTGCATGGTCGTCCGTTAACCACTGCCATTTCCAAGGATACTGGATGGAAGAAGTCGCGAGCCACTTGGGTGTGGCGTCCTGCAACCAGTTTCCAGTCGTTCGGCAACCACGTGACGTGCTCTTCCGTGCCGCCGCGGGCGAACCACGAGTCACAGTCTCCCAACCGACGCACTGGCCCATGCGGTGCTTTGCTATCGATTCAGAGCACGGCGAGTCTGGTGGAATACCGTCGACAGACTGTGGCGGTGTGCTTTATGTAACGTGGGAGCTGATCCGTCTCCTCCAAACGCAGGGCATCCCACACAACCTTCTCTTCGTGTGGCGGCCTCACCTCGTAGCGGTGGTGTTTCCGCGGCAACCACAACAAGAGAACGGCGTAGGACGGTTCTCTTTCAACGACTCGGAGCAGCAGTTGCGCTTCGCCGTGGCTGAAGTGGCAGGCCTGGTCGTGGCTGGAAGCGCATTCATGTGGAGCGAATTCACGGAGCAAATCTACCAAGAGATCATGCAGCAAGAGCTCTCTCTCGATGCGGTAAGCGTTGTCAGTCATCATGTGCGACCAGAAATGAAGAAGTTGATTAACATATTCGTGATGTCGCTTTTCTAGGTGCAGTTTGCCGCACTCGCGCAATCGCTGCGCGTCAAGCTCGCAATCTAATTCCAGCGCACAGCGCGACAGGCGAATTGCGTGATCCGTCGTCCGCGGTTTCTTGGAGAGACCTTGCATGACTGCATACAATCCATGTATTTGTGGCTCACCAGCAGCCCGTTGCCCTCGTGCCTTCAGTTTCATTTAATCCACCGCACGAAGGCGTCTCAGTCTCGCCGGCAAATGGGCGGTGCCTGTAGTGCGGGCTTCCACTCGAGCTATGACCCTGCCGTGCTCACGCTCGAACACTATGAAATCCATCGCGTCATCGGCAAAGGCGGCTTTGGCAAAGTCAACGCCGTCATCCGCAGGCGCACGAAGCCACCCAAGTGGTTTGCGATCAAGACGCTGTCCAAGGCCACGATCGTAGCGAAAAAATGCACCAAGATGATCTGGAACGAACGCAATCTGCTGGCGTCGATCCAGAACGCCCACATTGTCGCGATGCACCACGCGTTCCAGGACAAGGCCAACTGCTACGTGGTCATGGACTTGCTGCTGGGCGGCGACATGAAGTTCCACTTGTCGGGCAAGTTCAAAAGCGGCTTCCCGGAATTGCATGCCCGGTTTTACGTCGCCGGTCTGCTGCTCGCGCTGCGGCACTTGCACGCGCTCCATATTCTCCATCGCGACATCAAACCCGACAATGTCATTCTCGACAATGACGGATACCCGCGTCTGACAGACTTTGGTATCTCTGTCGCGACCGACACGCTGCGGTTCAAGGGAAATAGTGGCACGACGAGCTACATGGCGCCCGAGATGTTTGTCGGTTTCAATGAGCACGGCGTGGGTGCGGATTTCTATGCACTGGGCGTGATGGCGTGCGAACTGCTCTTTGGACGGAAGCTGTGGACCAAGTCGGCGATGGCTCGGATCGAAGAACGGTCCGAGATCCTCGCTGGACTTCCACGCGAGCGAGACAGCGAGTACTATCCAAGTGAGCTGCTTGACTCCGCGATCCCGTCCACACTGTCGCCGTCGTGCCGGGCGTTTCTGCGTGGCATGCTGTACCCGGCCGAAAAAGGACGCCTTGGTTCTGCGAATGGCGCCGAGGGAGTGATGCAGCACGCGTGGTTTGAGGGCTTTGACTGGAGTGCGTACGAGGCAAAGACACTCGCGGCGCCCTTCAAGCCCGTCATTGACGAGAAGCAAGCCAACTGCGACACGGCGGTCCATGACTTTGACGACATGCTGGAGCAGAGCTCGCGCTCCCACGGGCCCGTGATCACGCCCGAGCAGCAGCAGTTATTCACGGGCTTTGAGTTCAACGTTGCTGTGCACGTAAAGTCGACTGCGAGCACCACCAACAGATAAGAGTCGTGTGGTATATGTAATAGTCTATTGCGTCGCGGCAGTCATGTCAGGTGAGCGCGACGTCATGACGCGGTCGATCGCAGTGAGTGCCTCGAGCGCCTTGGCCCGCACTGACAGCACGAGTCCGTGCTCGAGCAGCTCGTCGTTGTCGCACTCGGGGAAATCCGGATTAATGCGGACGAGTGAGACCTGCTGGCTGGCCGACGCGCTGCCGTGTCTGGCCGCACACCGTGTGAAGACATCGGCCACGACCATCTCCGTCTCCCTCCGCACGGACGGTACCTATGTACGCCACGCAGAAATGAAGCACGTTAGTAACGAGTGGAATTCTCTGTCCTCAACTCTGTTCTGTACCCGCTTGCCGCAGCCAATCTCCAAGACCACGAGCTGGAGCGACAGATCGTCCTCGAGCATCTGCAGAGCCATAACAACAGGAACATAAATGCTCAGCACGAATCGATCTCTCTTCCACGGGTTTCCGTACCTGTTCCACCACGGCCTCCCACGCGACATAGCGGTCCTCGTCCTCAATATTGGCGTGCCAGTGCTTGTCGTGGAACATGAGCACATTCGGTCGCGCCTGCGCGCCGCACTGGAGACACGTCTGTCCGTCTGAGCGCATCGACTCGGCGTCCACGTGGAACCGCACGTCGTTCGGCAGCGTCCACACGGTCTCACAGGGGCGCCTGCCGACGACGCTGTCGACTGTGCCGGCACACTGCCACTTCTCCACACTGCCATGGAGTTCATAAATTTCGTCCATGGCAAACACTCGGTGAAAGTGCGCATCCACCTGTAACATATCAACACAGCGATCCGTTGGTGGCCACCATGAGAAGCCACCACGCTCGAGAGTTCGTTCGTACGTTGGACGTGTAGACAAAGAACGGGTCGTGGGTGACGTTGGCCGCCGTGACGCCGTCTGGAAGCGCCCCTCGCTGCCGCAAGCGGTCGAACGTTTGCTGGAATGTACTGGCAGTTGCCTGTTTGTGGAGCCGCTGCTTCCACTGGCGCAGGATCTCGTAGCCGGCATGCTCGGTCGTGTCGCGGTAGGCGTTGAGGCAGCCGCCCCAAAAGCCGTAGAACACTGGCGCATCGTCTTCCAGCAAGTGTGGATCGCAGAGGTCGTGGTACTCGAGTCCCTGCGTCTCGTAGGCCGCGACGGACGCAATGTCGCTATAGGTATTAATATTATTGGCATTAGAGGGACAGATAGGCACGGGTGGATGGGAGGCAAAGCACACGCACTTGTACACAGGCAGCCCCGAGTCCGCTGGTCAAGGCATCAAAACAAAGCATATCCGTCAAAGTGCGGACCCAAAGATGACGCCGGTTTCCTAACGCGACCGTACCTGAGAAGCCAGCGCCCGCTGCGATAAGTAGCACGTCGGCGCGCGCGATCCGCTCTGTCACCACAGAATCACTTGGCTTTAGTATGCAAGATTTCAAGGGGGGAACACTACCCACAAGCCGCACGGACCGGCAGCGCGCGCGAACGGCGTCTCCTCCATGGACGCCATCATGGATGGATGGATAGATGGATGATCCGCGGCAACAAGGGTTACACAGTACCAAAGACCCCCACACGGGTTACGTTTCCATTACCAACGTTGGTTACACATGGGTACTCTGTGGATCTACATGCCGCTTTAGAGCTTGGCCTTGGGGGCGCCCATGACGGTCTCGAGCGCGCCAATCTGGCCGCCGTCCGAGCAAATGATCATGCCCGTGATCCAGGACGAGGCCTTGGACGACAGGAAAATGGCGAGCCCGGCCATGTCGTGGTCATAGCCGTAGCGCTCGAGCGGAATGTGCTGCGCGAGATCGTCCAGCGACGAGCCCGTGACGAGCGCAATGCCGTCCGTCATCTTGGTGGGCACGAGACCGGGCGCAATGGCGTTCACGAGAATGTGGCCGCCGTTCGGGCGGCGCGCGAGCTTGGCCGCGAGGATGCGCGTGAGGTGGTGCACGGCCGCCTTGGACGTGTCGTAGGCCATGGCCGGAATGTTCTGCGGCAAGAAGCCGGCGACCGAGCCAACGTTAATGACGCGCGCGCCGTCGGCCGACTTGCCGGCGACGTCGAGCAGCGGCAGCAGTTCGCGCACGAGGAAAAAGGGCGTCTTGACGTTGACGTTGAACACGCGGTCCCAGGCTGCAAGAACAAAAAGGTTCCGAAAAGTTAGCGACCCGTGAGAGAGAGAGAGAGAGAGAGACTAGGTCGTCTTCGACCGAAGCGTCGTACCGTGGCTCGGGTGGTTGGCCATGTCGCCGCCCCACGCGAAACCCGAGTTGTTGATAAGCACATCGACGCGCTTCTCGCGCTTGGCGATCTCGGCGGCAAACGCCTTGCACCCTTCCTCCGAGCCAAGATTGGCCTGGAGCTATAGGAGATAGAAAACAATCGTCAGAACAACCTCATGATGCAAGCCATTCTGCTGTGGTATATCCATGACATACTGGCACGCACTCGCCCGCGCCGAGTTTGTTGAGCTCGTCGGCCGTGTCCTGGCAGGCCTTGAGGCTGCGCGACGCAATGTAGACCTTGGCGTGGTTCTTGATAAAGCCCTCGGTCATCATCTTGCCGATGCCGCGGCCGCCGCCCGTGATGATCACGACCTTGCCCTTGACGCCAAAGAGATCGTCCAGCTTGAGCGCCATTGTTTCAGTGAGTAGTGTTCTTGTCCAGAGGATCTCCAGTTCCGGAATGCGCGGCTTGTGCCAGAGCTCCCAGTGACCTCCCCTTCAGATTTGTTGACCGAAACAATGGACCCTCTCACAAACACCGTTCCGTAAACAGTCGCCATTGTCCCTTGTATGATCTCGACCCAACTTCAACTGGGTCCCACTGTCCCGAATATTACATTTCACAGGTTTCCAACTCCACAGTGAACCCATCTCTACCGAACCTGAGACTGAAGTGTCGAGATATGGAGCTGCGCCTGCTGCTGGAGCGCGTCAAACAGCGCGCGTGGCGCCGTCAGCAGCCGCCGCTCGACCGAACGTAGCTCGTCACCGTACATGGAGAGCCACACGAGCCGACTGGGCGCCGTCGGGCTTAGAAACTGTTGATAGATGGCCACGGCCGTCTCGACGCGGCGTCGCGTGGCCGTCTTGTCGTCCAGCAGCACGAGCGCGGCCGTCGTGCCCACCGATTTAAAGCCTTCGACGGCGCTCCAGAAGCGCGTGTCCAATGCGATTTGCTGCGGCACCGTCAGCACCAACAAAGGCACATCACTTGACGGACGCCGCTGGTCTGCTAGCACCGTTGGTGTCGCTGGCGTCGTCGGCAGCGGCGTCGCCGGCGCATATAATGCGGGATACATCTGCGCGTACGCGTCCTGCATGGTGTCGCTGAGCGGCGCCACCGTGAAGTCTCGCCACACGTTTCGCTTCTGCTCTTCCGTCAGCACGGGTAGCGTCGCGGCCGGCACATCGTCGACGGTGGCAGTCGCGTGAGGATCCTTTGACTCGGACGCAGCAGCACCCAGTGCGCTCGCTCCTTTTAGGCAAAACTCGACGGGAGCTACGGCGAGCAAACGGCTCGGTTGACGCGACAGACTGGCTGCCACGCTACTCTGCCCAGAATCGACTTGTGTCGTTCGGCGACGGGACGTGGTCACGAACTTGGTGGCGTTTGGTGCGCGAGTCTTTTTGGTCGCTGGCTCGAGTTGCAGTTCGCAGTGCGGCAGCGACATTGGCTTCTGCTGTGACAGCCTCCGCATTGGCGACGAGACCGTATTGCTAGCCGTACCTGGTGCTGAGATCTCAGCGTCTGGTCCAGGTGCGGGCTGATCGGTAATAAGTTTCCGCTGAACCGCGACTAGGATCTTTGGCACACTCGGACTCGCTTCGACGGATTCCACTAGCACACTGCTCTCCTCCTCTCCTGCATCTGCAGCGGCGGAACCATGGTCTTTCGTGACGATCGCGTTCAGCTTTTTCAATGACGCAGTTTTCTTTAGTAGAGTGGACGCAACAACCGACGTCTTTCGCCGTCGCGCAGCCATGGCCGTCGTCGTGCCACTGAGTAAAAGGGGCTGTTTCTGCAGCGCGTGCAGCCGCCGCTCGTCTGCTTCGTTCCGCTCCAGCTCCCACAGCGTGTCCGCCAGCACTGCGTTCTCACGCAGCGATGGTGGCGGCGACTCGCACACAGTCAGCGTCTTGACCGACACGACCGGCACGAGCAGCCGTTTGCTTTCGACGTGGAGTGGCCGTGGTGGACTCGACGGGTTTGGTTCACTTGTAGGCGGCTCCCATTTGACGTGGGGCGTTCGCCACTGAGTGGCGATGCTGTCACTATCGACTGCAGCATCGAAAGACGCCGCCGCCAAAGGAACGCCACTGATCACATCTGCTTCACCAACACTGCCATTGACCGACGCTGCTGCTGCTGGTAGTAAGCTCCTGTCCGCGTCGTCTTCGCCGGCCGAGTCTCGTGGGTCCTTGATGATGAACGAGTCGCGGCGCACGCGGTCGAGATAGTGTTGCAGCGTCTGGTCAAAGAACTCGGTCTCGTCCGTAGCTGTAACCAACGCCGCAAGCGTCGAGACGACTCGCACCTCGGGTGGCGACACGCGTTCCGTCAGAGGATTACTCTCGACGTCGTCTTCGCCCTGCTCCGCTATCGCGTGGGTCTCTTTTCCTGGACTCGGTTCGTCCATCGCGTCGATGATGCCGCTGGCCTCGGCCTCCTCCACAAGCAAACGCAAGTTGAACTCTTCCTCTTCGAGCGGCAGCAGCGGCGTCGACACGTCTCGTTCGCCCCCACCAGGCGACGCATCGTCTCTTCCGTCTTCTCCATCACGTGGAGAGACCGCATCGAGTCCGCTGCCCGTGACCGCGCCAATGGCCGACAGCCGCCGGCCGCTGGGCGTCGCTTTGCGTTCTTTGCTGGCGCTCATGACGCGGAACGCCGTGTTGAAGGCCATTTCGTCTTCGGCCGACGCAAACAGCTCCGAGCCGCTCGGACCGCGCGACGACGGCGCGCCCGCCAACGAAACCGACGCCGCGTGCGAGTCGCCGTGGCGTCGCACTGTGCCGCCGCCACGCTTCCACATGGACTCGGCGAGCGCCGCTGCGACCGTCTTGTTGGTCGTCGCCACGAACGGCAGAAACGAACGCAGCGGCGTGGGGTCGGAGGACGGCGCACAGGCGGATGCTGCGGACCCCGCCACGAAAGTGCCAGAGCCCACGTCACAGGCGTCTTCTTCGCAGTAAACGACGCCCTCTGTAAGCGGTGCCCACTTCTTGTCGGATACAGTCACTGGCGCCTGTGGTGGTGACGGCGGCGTGTCCTCTGCCGTGTCGCCTGCGTTCTTGTCTTCTTCAGTCCGACGACAAGCGAGCCGCTGCAGTTGGCGCTGCGCCATCGCGCGCCGCATCAGCTCACGCTTGCGGTTTCGCTTTTGAGTCTCTCTCGCGTCTCCAAGCGCGTCCCGCGTGAGCGCGTCCGCAATGGCTTCCATCGCATTAGCGTCCAGCAGCCGAGACGACGGCGTCTCGGGCAGTCCCGTCGTCGGGTCCATCTCGACGACGGCGCTGCCGACGCGTCGCTGGTGCTGCTCGTTCCTCGCTCGCTCGTTCGCGCGCGTCTCGTCGGCCTGCAGCTCGTCACGGTCGCGCTCAAAGAGCAGTTGGGAGCTGCTTTCGTAATTGTCGCGCATCGCACTCGTCACGATCTCTTGTCCTTCTGCGGCCGCGGCGCTGCGCTGCATCGTGTCGAGCGTCGCGCGTGCATTCGAGAGACTGCTGCGACGGCGGCCGCCACTCGCGTCGCCGGGTGCTGCGTGGACCGCAGCCGACGCCTTTCGCGCCGCCGCAAACGTCGTGGCGACGACGCTCGTCACGGGCTCGGACAGATTCGCGACCGAGACGCGCTTGTCGACAAGAGTCGTCTCCTCTTGCCATGGGTCTTCGTGATCGTCGTGAACCTGGAGAAGGTTTTCTGCGAGCCAGCAGCAGCACGCGCGGAACAAATTCCGGACCAAAAGTGCCCACAGCGCCGTCGACGCGACCTTGTGGAGCCGCCGCAACTCGGTTGTTGGTGTGGACGCGTCCGCGGCGCCGCCCACGCTGGTCGAGACCATGGGCCGAAGCTCTTGCGTGTACCGCACCAGCTGCGTTTGTAAGAACGCGCGTCTCGCCAGCAGCTCGTCTTCGTCCTCCTTGGTCAGCAGTCCTTCACACGCATCGTCTGTTGTGTCCAGCGACCGCTTGAGCGTGAGAAGCTCTTGAATTGTGGCCACCCAGTCGAGCTGCTTGAGCCGCAACTGCGCGAGCCGCAGTCGCTCGTCTTCAAGGCGGGTGCGCGCGTCACAGATTCCGCGCAGTCGCTCTTGTGATCGCTCGTTGGAGAGTGTCAGCAGTACGCGCGTGTTGACGTCCGTGAGCGTCGCGACGCGCTGCTCTGTCTGCGCGACTTTCTTGTCGACTTTGCGCTGCTTGCGCTGCGCCTTGGCGAGCAGCACGTCCGCGTCCAGCTGCAGCTTGGCCCGACTGGGCGTACTGGGCGTGTCGGCGTCTCCACCAGCAGTGCCCTCGTCATTGTCGTCGGCGTGCGTGTCCATCCGTGGGCGTCCACGCAACAGCTCGACGTGGAGCAGCAGCAGCTCGCGCTTGAAAAAGAACTCGGCGTCCGCCTGCTCTGTAAAGAACCGCAGCAACGGCAGTCCGTGCGGCTCGTCGGGCGCGCGGCTCCGCAGCTCGGCGCGCATGATGCCCTGGTACGCGTGGAGCACGTCACTCTCGAGCGCCGTGCACTCGCGTTCGAGCCGCGCGGCCTGCGCCAGCACCGCGTCGACGGGAAACGAGAGGGAAAAGACCACGCCGACAAAGCTGTGGACCAGCTCGCGCTCGGCCGGCTCGTCCTGCAGCACGGGCCACAGCAGCGCCTCGGCGTAGGCGCTGTACTCGCCCAGTGACGCGGCCTTGTCGCGCAGCCGCGTCTGCTCGGCCTGAAGCTCGTGCGCGTGGATCTCCTTCATTCTCGCTGGGTCGTCCGGCGTGTTCTTGAGCCACGCGAGCAGATCGATCGTTTCGTCGACGCGCGCCAGGTCGCGGCTGAGCTGGCGCCGCGTCGCGCTCGGCCGCAGCGTCATTTCTCGCAGCGACGTGGGGACATCGCTGCCACGCTGGACGCGCGTCCAGAGATCGAGCACCGCGTCGTCTTTGCTGCAGCAAATGCGCCGCTTCATGCCGTTCAGGAACGCGCGGCACCGGTGGATCGCGGGCGCAAACGCCGACGTCGCGGCAAAGCACACGCGGCCGCGGCGCAGCCACAGCTCGTCGCGTAGTTCGCTGTGCCACGCGCGGCGCACGTCGCTGCCCACGCGGTCGCCTTTCACGTATTCACTCGACATGCGCGCCACGAGACACCACACGAGCCGCGTCGTCGCGAGGTCTTTTACAATTGATGATAATGCGACTGGCGTCTGCAGCGCGCCCTGTGCGTGGAACGTGTAGACGCCCTGGACCAGCAGCCGCCGCGTGGTCTCGTCGGCCGCGAGTTGTGGCGGTGTGAGTCCGTGGCGGTTGCGCTTCGCGACGGAGCAGGCGCCCTCGCTCAAGAGCAGCGTCGTGATCTCAACGCGCCGCACAGGATCTTCTAGCTGGCCGACGGCGACGTGGAGCGCCGTGTTGCCCGTCGCGTCGTCGACGCCATTGAGCAAGTGGCGCTGATTCAGAATGAGATTGCGCGCCTCAATGACGCTGCCCTGCACGAGCGCCGCGTGGAACGCCCGCAGCGCGCGCTGCCGCGTACCCAGCACATCGGCTTTGTCTTCCGTCACGACGGCGTCGGTCTCAGTTAGAAAGGACGAGGACGAGGCCACGCCGCCAAAGAGCGCGGCCGCGTCGGAAAAGCGGCCGTAAAACAGCATGGGCAGCAGCGGCGACAGTTCGCGGTACGCGTCCCATGCGCTGAGCTGCAGTCGGTCTTCCAGGAACGCGTCTTCTTGCTTCCACACGACGGCCTTCCAGGCGCTGAGCACGCCGTACAGCACGTGGCGACGCCGCGCCGTCGCGCAGTGGCGCTGCAGCACGACCCAAAGCTTGCGTCTCTGCACGCAGTGCCGCCACGCGACAAAGCATTTCCACTTGTGCAGCGGCGCACGCACGTCCATCCACGTGAGCAGCACGCGCTGCACTTTCCAGCGCCACGCCGGCTGCGCCACGAGCCGCGCGCAGTGGAGTTCACGCGTAAAGCAACTGCGCAGCTGCACATGGCGCCACGCACGCCACGCGCGGAGCTGCGCGCGTCGCATGCGGGACCGCACAAGCTGCTGCTTCCACGGCCGCATCGACGCCTTGCGATGCGCGTACACACACCACTGGTAGCACACTAGGCGCAGTCGCTTTTTCTGGGCCGCGTCGTACGCGATCGCATGGCGCCACGCGCGCAGCGCACGCCGCGTCGTCGTCGCGTGGTCGTGGCGCGTCGCCCTGGCCGTGGCCACGCGCGTGTCGTGTGCGACGGCCGCATAGGCTTTGGCACGCTGAAAGCACCGTCGCATGCGCGCGAGCGGCGCCCTCGCACCAGCCTTGACCGCGCGGATCTGGCGCTCTTGGTAGTTGTGGAGCCACACGTCCCAGAGCGGCAGCGGGCGTGGAAAATGGGGCAGCGGCACGCCGAGCCGCTTGCTGCGTGCAAACGCCGCGTACCGCGCCCAGAGCTCGAGCACTGTGAGCAGCTTTTCGCCGGCCCACACGGGTCGCTTCTGGAACGCCTGCCGCGCCGCGCGCTTGATGCAGAGCTGCGCGTTGAGTCCACTACGCTGGGCGTCGGCGTGGACGCGTTTCCACTGCAGAAAGAGACGCTGCACAATCTTCTTGGCGACGGCGCGCTTGGCCGCGAGGTGCTGCTTGCGCGCGTGGCGCACGCCGTGGCGCACCGCGTGCTGCTCGACCGACGCGAACGCCGCGTTCACAAAGCCCGTCGCCGTGAGCGGATGCGCGAGCGCCTTGCGCGTGTACGCGTCGTCGTCGTCGTCCGCCATCAACACCAAGTTGCGCACGACGCGCGACACGTCGCCGGGCAGCCGCTCGGCCGCGCGAAAGAGCCGCAGCTCAAGCGTGCGCAGCCGCACGACGCTCGCAACGTCGTCGCGCCACGCGCGGAAACTCTTGCGCAGTGCCGTGTGGTGTGCGTGTTTGGTAATGCGGACCACGAGCGTCCAGAGCTGGAACCACGCGCGTCGCGCGTGCAGACGTCGCGTGTGCCACGCGCGGAATTTGCGGCGCACACGCACCATGCGCCACGTCGCCTGCAAGTGCGTGGCCGCGTCGTGGCGTCGCATGTGGCGTCTGTGGGTATCCAGGAACGCATCCAGTTCGAGCGTCTCGACCGCGAATGCCTGCGCGGCCTCGAGTGGCGTGTCGCGAAACAAGAAGCTGCTCGTCGACGCAGTCGTGGGGTGCGGCCGGCGGCGACCGCCCGGAAGCGTCTCGTCCCCCGGAAGTTGACGTGGTGGAGACGACGACGCATAGGGCGGTAGCGTCGCCACGCTCTGGGCTGCTGTCGATCCACAAGAGGCAAGCGGCACGAGCTGACGCGTCTTGGTTGCCTTGGGTTTCGTGCTGTAGAGCTGCTCGAGACAGGCCATCTTGAGCTGCAGTTCGGCCACGCGCCGCTGCAGCAGCGCACTCGCGTCGCTCTCCATCTGATCGCACAGTGCACGGTGCTGCTGAGTGTCCGCTGCCGCCTGCTGCGCATGCGGTGCAAACAGCGGCGCGATCTCAGTCTGGCGCGTGCGCTGCAGTCTCTGCTTGGCCGGTGTCATGCCGACCACGTGTGCTTGTGCTTCTACTTCTTCTTGATCGACCAGCGGCGGGTACCAGCGCAGCACAGTGCGCATCCGGTCGCGGCTGCGCTTCTTGCGGTCCGTGTCGCGCTGCCGCAGCGCCGCGTCACTCGGTAGCCACGTCGCCATCTCGGCCTTGCGCACGAGCCGCTCGGCCTCGCGGTCGGCGCGGCGCTTGTCGTCGGCCGTGAGCTGGTTGCTGGTCGCGTCCGCGAGCCGCTTCTCGCGGTCCTTTTTCTTTTTCTTGGCCGTCTTGCGCTCGAGAAACTTGTGCTCGTAGTTGCTCAAGAAGTCCGTCCGCGTGGTCGACGACGACGCGCGGCTGCTGCCAACGGACGACGCATCCAGAAACGACACGCCACTGCTGGACACGCCATGGCTCGAGCCGAGCGCGCTGCCCGTGTCCGAGTACTCGCTGCGGACCGAGTCCATTGGAGAAAGAGCAGGAACGAGAAGGATTTTCTAACGGTGGGGGGCAAAAGGCGAGGCGAGTCGAAAATGTATTGATAGGACCGGAAAAAACCGTTTGTTGGTCTATGATGAGCACGACACGCACAGCGGCGGCGTCGTCGGGTCCTGCGGCAGCGCGTAGACGCGGTCGCGTGCGTCGCCCTCGTCAAACGGATGCGTGAGCAGCGCCACAATGTGGTGCACGCCAGCATAGTCGCCGTCGGTCGCAAACTCAATGGCCTTTTGGGCCACGTGGTTGCGGAGCACAAACTTGGGGTTCACAGCGAGCATCTTGTCGCGGCGGTGGAGAGCGTAGGCCGCGTCGGGCTCGCCGTCCGTCTCTTCCTGGAGCCGCAGCGCGTACCGCTCGACCCACGCGGTCCACGCGTGGCGCAGCGCAGCGTGGCGCTCGGCCTCGCTCGTCTTGTCGAGCGCGAGCAGCTTTTCTCGCTCGCTCGTCATTTGGTCAAAAAGCGCCTGCGAGACGCCATACATGCGCGCCTGCTCGGGACTCGTCTTCAGTAGCAACTCGACTGACTGGTACTGCGCCTCGGAAAACGTCGTCACGCGGCGCTTGAGCTGCTCGAGCGACTCGGAGAAGGCCACGAGGTCCGTGGCCACAGCGGCCAGCGTGGCTGGCTTGCCAAACGCCGTGACGTCGGCCAGCACACGGAACGTACAGGTAAAATCCGCGCCCGTCTCAGTGAGCACCGCCACGAGCGCATCCACGAGCGCGCGGTCGTGGTCGTCGTCATTGTGCTTGTGGAGCAACCCGAGCTTCTCGCGCATGAGCCGATAGTACTCGCTCTCGTAGAGACGATCGTAATTCTCCAGCGCTGGCTCCAGTAGCGTGCGGTCCACGACGAGTGCGAGCTGGTCGGCCAGCACGCTGCAGTTCCACTTGCAGGTCTCGGGTTGCGCCTCGTACCGGTAGCGACCGCTGTCGTCCGACGTGTTGCACACGTGCTGCGGATTGAAATGCTCCATGAACCCAAACGGTCCATAGTCGAGCGTGTCGCCCACGAGACTCATATTGTCCGTGTTGAGCACGCCGTGGCAAAAGCCCACGCTCTGCCATTTCGCGACCAACCGCGCCGTGCGCTGCACGACCTCTTCAAACAACGCCACGTACGCGGCCTCGCGCTCGTACGCGAGCCGCTCAATGGCGGGAAAGTACTGGCGGATCGCAAAGTCCAGCATCTGCCGCAGCATGGCGCGCTTGTAGGGCAAGTGCGCGCTCGGTCCGGCGCGGCCCGTGTTAGTGTCCGTCTCTTTAAAGATCTCAAACGAGCCAAACCGCAAAAAGCTCTGTGCGATCCGCATGACCACGGCCGTGGGCTCGTGCTTGGCGTTGCCGTTGTAAAAAACGTCGCGGAGCACGGTCGTGTCGTGCGAGACCACGACGCTGCCGGCGCGCGTCGTGGGCACACCCAGCGCGTGCATGTGCTCACTTGCGAGAAACTCACGCAGCGTCGAGCGCAGCACTTTGCGGCCATCGGCCGTCCGCGAATACGGCGTCTTGCCGGCGCCCTTGAGTTGCATCTCCCAGCGTTCAGCGCCGCGCACAATCTCGCCCAAGTACACGGCCGCGCCGTCGCCAAGCTGGCCGGAGAAGTAGCCAAACTGGTGGCCGCAGTAGCACTGCGCCGCCGTCTCAGAGCCGTCAAAGATCGCATTGCCAGCGAGGTACGGCACGAGCTCATCAATCGTGGCCAGCTCGGCTTGGGGCGTCTGGTCGGCTTGGGCGTCGTCCTCGTTGGCGTAGACCTGGATGCCCACGAGCTTTAGCGCGTCGGGCGCGGCAACCACGAGCTGCGGGTTCTCAATGGGCGTCGGGTCGATGCGCGAGTAGCACGCGCCGGCCACACGCGGACGCACAAAGTTCTGGGTCTCCTTGTCCATGGGCAGACCGCGCAGTACGGCATTGTCAAAGCTGCTGGCGGGCGGCGTGGTCTTGTGCCAAAACCCGCGGCCGCGCGAGAGGCTCTGCGTCGCGCGCTGTTGTAGCATGGGGCTTGAGGAGGAGAGTGAGGCGCGAACGATTGCGCGAGTGGCCGCGAGCCGCATGCAGCAAAAAGGGGCTGTGGAGTTTGGGTTCCTTCCGCTGTGTTCGCGGGTCTGTCAAACAGAACGAGCGGATCAACTGGCCGATGTTGCGACCATCATTCTGCAGTGAGCTTCCCAATACCTGTCAAAGCGTTTGAATCTGTGTCATCGGTTTAGACGGGTAATGGGTTTGGTATCAGAAGACCATCACTCTGTGGGCCACCATTGCGTGCGGCAACCAGCGATGCTGCGACAGGGAAGAAAAGTTCTCTCCACGTCGACGTGCTGCCTCATGATTAGTTCGCGGTTCACGCCAGTGGGGAAAAGAGACGCACACGGGGACGGATGCCCACTTGCACGCCGGTGCAAGTGAGGCCTGGGTCATCATTTGCCTTTTTGGTTTTCATTGAGTGATTGAGCTGCCGGTTCGCCCGTCTCTACAAATAGAACGCGCGCATTTAGCCACAGCACACGCCGCACGCCACGCACCCGTCACTTTTCCTCACACAAGCGCATTCGTTTCTGTTCACGAACGATGGCACTCGCTGCATCGGCTGATTCGATCCGCGCGCTCGAAGGCTTCTTCCTCTTCCAGACGCCGCTCCAGAATGTCGCGCCGCCTCCCGTCGTGGAGACGACCCAACCGTCGCCGCTCTTCCGCAACTTTGTGCTCGCGACCAACTCGTGGGAAGAGCTCGAGCGCAAGCGACAGAACGCCGAGTCGGCAGTGACCGTCGAAGTCACGGACGATGGCGACGCCAACACGAGCGCCAGTAGCACGACGTCATCGGACACGACGCATCCGACCAGGCACGTGAAGATCATTTACTTTGTGCGCCACGCCGAGGGCTTCCACAACGTCGCCGAGCGCGAGCTGGGCACGGCGCGATGGGAGGCCGTCGAGGCCAAGCAGGAGCAGTTCCTGGACGCGGACCTCACACCGTTTGGCATCCAGGACACCGAATCCAAGGGCCCGCCGGCGGTCGCGCTCGAGCAGGCGCGCGGCATGCCCCGCGTCGGACGCGTCATTGTGTCGACATTGTCCCGCGCGATCCAGACGGCGCAGCACTTTTTCACGCCGGCGCAGGCGCCGCGGCCGTTCGTCGCAATGGAGCTGTCCCGCGAGACGCTGGGCGTCCACACGTGCGACAAGCGGCGGCCGCTCCACGAGCTCACGACCAAGTTTCCCGACGTGGACTTTTCCAAGATCCACGACGAGCAGGACACCGTGTGGTCGCCCACGCACCGTGAGACCGACGAGGAGCTCCGCGTGCGCGCGCGCTTATTTCTGTCGCAACTCTTTCGTGAGGTGCGCGAGTCCCACGTGGCCGTCGTGACCCACTCGGGTTTCATGACGGCCGTCTGGTCGCTCTTCCACGCGCACCGCTTCAAGCCGGCCAACTGCGACGTCATTCCGCTCGCGCTCGAGTGGCGCGACGCGTCTCCCGTGGAAGCCGTCGAGTAATAAATAGATTCTCTATTGTTTCCAAATCTGGGCGAGGACGATGTGATGGGGGTCCCTACTCATGGTGAGATCCAGCACCCTCATCCAGTCGAACCTAAAAACGGCCTGCACCTCATATCTGAGTTAATGCACCACCCAGTTTGAATTCACTGGTTCGTTCTCGAAGGAAAGTACATTCTGTTCTCGGACAGCGACTCTTCACTTGCTCTGGCACCCGACCGCGACCACTCGCACTCGCAGATACGAGCGACCCATCCCTGCTACGAACTACCATACTCGTCCAGTGGGCAACCCACTCACTCGCACGCGCATGGGCAACGTACTCAGTTCCCGTACGACGGCGGCGGCAGCGACCGACACGCAGCCCATGCTGACCCAGCGTGGGTCGGTACTGCCGCCGCCAGCGCCGCTGTTCCTGGACGAGATCGAGCCGACGCCAGCGGCATGGAGCCAAGAGAGCAAGTGCGTGCTCGTCCAGCGGTTCCTCGGCTTTCTCCCCGACTCTACGGTAACGTACAGCGTATTGTGGTGGGGATTGACAAAGTGTGATCCACATTGTTGGTATGTGACAGGCCGAGAAGCTCAAGCAGGACCAAAAGGCGGCTCTCTACTTTCCGCGCGTCGTGGTCCACGATCTTTCCCACGCGACGTTGCGCGGCCACGCCATTGTCGTCGTGCAGCGCGTGTACCGACGCTACTGCGTGCTGCGCAAGTGGCAGCTCGTGAGCTGGAAAGTGGTCGCGATCGTGCGGACGGCACGGCGCGAGCGAGCGGCACAGGAAGAAGAAGACGAAGTGCTCGACCACTTTCGCGAGATCCTGTCGAGCGGCTTCTCGGCCCAGAAAGTGTCGATCAACGGCGCACTCAAAAACATTCAGCTGCAGCTCGTCGTGCGTCCCGACGAGGAAGAGTGCTATCTCACGTGGACTCCGTCGCGCAAGCGGCAGCCGCGGATTCATCTACGTACGTTTGATAACTTCTGTCTCTTGTTCCTCTCTATGTATTGATTTTTGATCCTCTCTCTCTCTCTCTCGTATGCGCAGACGATGTCCAAGAGGTCGTGCCCGTGCTCAAAGAAGGCAACAAGCACGCGCCGCGGCTCGCCAACAAGGTGAGCCATCGCCGCGGTCTCGTAATTGTCTGCAAGAGCCACCACCGCGGCCGCGTCGTGCTGCAAATGAACTCCAAGCGCGAGCGCAAAGTGCTGCTGCTGGGCTTTCAGCGACTGCTGGAGGATCTCAATCGCTTTGAGCCGACCTTGGACGCCACGGGCGCGATCCGCAAGCGCATGCCGCGGCGACAGAGCACGATCCAGTTCTTTGAGACGGATCCACAGCGGCGTGGCAGCACCAAGGATATGACAGGCGACCACGATGGTGGCGATGATGGTGACGACGCCAAAGCGAAGCACGACGAGGAGCTACGTGGAGAGACGCGCGTTGACGAGTCGACTTCCGATACGGAGCGCGAGCCGCCCGTGTCGCCCACCAGCAAACCCACGAAGCACCCGTCGACGTCTATTGCAAAGTTCTATCAGACTCGCTTTGACGAGTCCCCGACGAGTGCCGACGGCGCCAGTGAACAAACCAAGCCAGGCCGACTGGCAAGACGGTCGAGTGTGGTCGTGTAAGGAAAACCAACAACAGTACACGCACATGATACCGTCTATTCTGCTTTGGCAAACTTTGCATTCACGGGAAACGTCGTGCCGCCTCTTCTCCCGGCACTGGGTGTCGCGAGCGGCAGGAACCAGTACGGCAACTCGCTGTACGTGCCCAGCACTTGCTGCAGATTGCCCAGAATGCCCAGGTAAAAGTAGTTGACGTAGTAGTCGCCGTCGCGTCGCTTCTCGCAGTACTCGAGCGTCGTGTAGTTGAAGGCCGTGAGCGCAACGTGCACTAGGTAAAAGCAGAGAAGCGCGGCCCCCAAGCACGCGCCGAAAAAGAACACGAGTGCAATCTACAGACAACAGTCCGTTTGTTTTGGGTAAGAAAAAATGGCATCGGTGGAAACCTTGGAGAGAAACAACGCACCTGCAGCGATGGCGACCAGAAACGGAGCCGTCCGTGAAAGAAGAGCGCCGTCGCATAGTCGAGATGGTCCAGTAAAATGTGTCGGAAAATGAGGCTCGACAAATACAGACACGTCGCCGCGCTCCAGCCGAGAAACTGGAGAAAGAACTTGTAGTTGTGGTAGCCAATGCACTTGTTGATGTAGACGCAGTGGTGGTCCATCTTGAGCACGCATCGCTTGCACGAACTGCAGTGGTGCATGCGGTCGGCCTTCCAGACCTGGCAGCGCCGACAAAAGCGGCGCGCGCCGTTGGCTTTCGTCTCGACGGCGCCGTTCGTGGTGGCTGCCAGTGGCGGCGGCGGCGGCAGCTCGTCTCCTTTCTTGCGTCTCGCGACAAACGAGTCGTTGGACAAGAGGCACTGCGCGAGCGACGCACAGAGCAGAAACGTCATGACGTGGAACGCGAGCAGCTCCAGCACACCAACGTTCCGCGTGAGCAGCTGCGGCTGCGCGAACCACACGAAGGAGCCGTAGAGCCACGCGATGATGAGCGCGACAACCGCGGGCGGCACGTACCGCAGCCGACGCGGCGCGCGGTACTCGCAGCAGCAGCCCATGATATCTGGAGGGAGAAAATCCGGGGGACACAAGAATCCGTCGGACCATCACTCACAAGATAAGACCTCTCATACGGAATATTGACTTTCGTAACCGGATGGCGTTTCGCGCTCCTGAAGAAAAAGTTGCACTTGCTTCTATTGGAAGTGAATTCTCTGTGGGAAGAAGACCAACACCCACGGGGCGGCAACGGCAATACGCGACGGCATATCCCACAGACGCAGATCGCATTGAAGTGAGCTAATTACAACTGACCACCCTGAGCTTAAGCATAGGCACCCGACATCGCAATCGCAGTTGAGATTGCGGCCAAAGGAAACCGCCCCCAAAAGTGAAAGAGACGGAACGCATCCAATGAGCATGTTGCCGATCGCGTCGGCGCGCGTCGCGCTCGCCAGCACCGGCGCGGGCGGCGGTGGCGTGGTCGGCACGCCGCCGCATACCCATGCGCTCCAGGCGCATCCGCATATCGCACAGCACTTTGTGCTCACGCCGTCGGCCGCCGGCACAAGCGACGCCAACTCGAGCCACAGCGGGCTCGAGATTACGCGGCAGCCGCCCGAGTCGTGGTACAAGGACCAGTTTGGACGGAAGGCCACGTTCGAGATCACTGTGCGGCGCGTAGCGAGGGGCTGCGGCCCGTGCGCAGACCAGCGCCACCTGAACGTGCAGCTGCTGTACGAGAGCGGCAAGCTGGTCGAGAACCAAAACATTTTGCGGGTCGCGTCGGGGCTTTGCCTTAACAAGGACGACCAAAGCACGCTCGCGATTCGCATCATGGAAGTGTCCAAGAACCACCAGAACCAGGTTTGTGGCGCAGTG
>JAADVC010000080.1:0-39474 GCA_023334575.1 Pythium volutum | reverse complement strand
TTGCCAATTGGCATATTTCGGACGGTGGCGACAATGACCAAGTCGCGCGACATCCTCAAGGTACATGGGAGGACGCATATGGATGCTCTCACTTGCGTAGATGTATAGAGGAGTCAGAGGCGCATCCAACTGACTAATTATCTGCGGCGGGTGATACGGTTTTCATAGGGAAAAGTCAAGCGCCTGCTGCGCGAACAGGACGATATGGGGCAACTCTGTGATCCAGCCGTGCTGCACTGCGGTGAGCTTTTACGACAGGCATGGGCAATGGCTAGGGTGGACTGTATTTTTCTAAGTGTTGGTTGTGTGGTTGTATTAGTGTCGGCGCTGGAGGCGTTTATGCACGATCTCGGGCGGCGCATGGCGACGAAGGCAGAGTCTGCGGACGTCGCAGCGATCACGCCCATTGAACTGTGCGTGCGGGCTTGCCCATGTGATCCACACGAGCACTTATGCGAATGCTTGTATATCTATCTGTATAGGAAACGCTGTGTATTGGAGAGCGACGACCTGTCGTTTCTCCACGACAAGGTGCACGCGATCGACGAGAGCGACGCCAAGTACCACAAGCCCACGACGACACGGAAACGCAAAGCGCCCGCCGAAAAGAACGAGACGTCTACCGCCAAGGGCACGGCCAAGAAAAAAACGACCACCAAAGCAAGCAGTGGCAAGGCCAAGGGATCCGCAGCTGCGACTGTCTCAGCAGCACCGCTAGAAAGTACACACATACACCCACCGACAGCAGCGATTGAAGAAGACGACAACTATGACAGCAGCGACAGCGACTGAGTAAAAAAAGCAGCGAATTTACATGAGCAGTACTCGTGATTACTTCTAGTTGCCATTACGCAGACTCTGCCACGTCGGTCCAAGCAACGAGTCGCGCGACGACGTTCTCCGAATCGACGAGAGACCCTTGGTCATGGTCGTCTCGTCTTCCGGTCCGTTACTAAAGAAATACTTGTGCATGCGCGCGACGACCGCGTCGGCATTCTTTTGCTCGAGCACAAACGACAGATTGAGGTCCTCGGCCGACTCGCTCAGCAATAGCACGTCGTATCCTTCCAAGACATCAAAGACGCGGCCCAATTCCGCGAGTGACTTGCGCAGCCGTCGGCCGACGATCGAGACCACCGAGCACTCGGCAAAGACCTGGACTTTCGAGTGCGTATCCAACGCCTGCAGCAGTCCCTGGAACGGCGCGCCGTCCATACCACCGGGGATATGGTCCAGCGTGACTGTCACGGAGAATTGCGAGGTCGCAATGAGATCCACCGAGATGCCAAACTGTTCAAACGGTGCAAAGACCTTGGAGAGAAAGCCCGACGTGCCGCACATGTCAAACGCCGTGATGCTGAGCGTCGTCATGTTGGCGCGCCGCACGACCGCGAGGATCTTGGGACTGCTCGTGTCTTCGTCATGGGACGTTTGGATGACTGTCTTGGCACCAGTGGGGTCGTTCGTGTTGCGAATCTCGACGGGGATCTTGGCGAATTGCGCCGGTTCAATGCACCGCGGGTGGAGCACCTTGGCGCCCATGGCCGCGAGCTCTTGCGCTTCGCGGTAGTCGAGCGTCTTGATGAGACGCGCGTCGGGTACGTACCGCGGGTCGCTCGTAAACATGCCGTGCACGTCGGTCCAGATCTCGTACTTGGTCGCGTGCAGCATGGCAGCAAAGAGCGATCCGGACGTGTCACTGCCGCCGCGGCCCAGCACGCAGGTCGCACCGTCTTGCGTGCTGCCAATGAAACCTTGCGTGAGCACGACGCGGTGGCCGTGGCTCGCGGCGATCGCTTTGGCAGTGTCTTCACGCGGAAGTACTTCGGCTTGGAGGTACCGGTCTTCCTCGGCCTTGGCCGACGCCGACTCACTGATAATGAGCTCGCGCGCGTCGACGCGCTGCACACTGTCGAGCCCGTAGTGGCGCATGATGCACACGCCCAAATGCGTCGAGAGCAGCTCACCAAACGCGAGCACGCGTGCCTGGATGCGCGGTGACGCCTCCTCAGTGAGCTTGATGCCTTCAAGAATACGCACAAGATTCTTGAACTCGAGCAGCAACGGGTGGAGTCCTTGGGGGATCGCTGGATCCACAGCGCCCAGCGAAAAGCTCTCGTCGCTCAGCACGGACGTGAGCCACTTGTGCTGCCAGCGGTCGAGCTGGTCAATGCTGCTCACGCCGTCCATTTGTGGGAAAAGCCCGACTTCGTACGCGAGCGTGAAATGCTGGAGCACAATGCTGCGCACAATCTCGGCGTGGCCGCCACTCGAGCCGGTTGGCCGACTCGCCTGTGCGATCGCATTCGTGAGCTTGTTGGTGACTTGCGTCATGGCCGAGATCGTGACCCAGACGCGCGTCGCGCCGCTCGCATCGCTGTCGAGGTGCGTGCGGATCTGGTCGCAGATGCAACGCCAGCGCTGCGCCGTCGAGACGCTCGTGCCGCCAAACTTGAGCACGACCCACGCGTCCATGGTGCGATTGAAAAATAGAGAAATGGACGGCTGGCGGAGCCGCACGAGAGGAGGGAAAATGCGGGACGCCACCAGGGACGCTACCGTTTGGATCAGATCGCGTAGGAGCTGCTGAACCACGAGAAAGTGCGGAGCAGCAGACTCAGACTCAGATATACTGTCACAGATGAAAACTGTCATTCTTCTGAGGTTTTGGATGTTCTTAACTTTGGTCGTGAGGTCGTCGTTAGATAGTTCGTATTTTGGGCAAGATGGCTACACTTTCAGGTCGTGAGCTTTTTGGTACTTTTCAGTGCGGCAGGGGGAAAGGAGAGGATATCGCTGGCAGCTCGCTCTAGAGAATATTGGGGAACTGGCTGCGCTCTGTAGCAGCTGTGACTGGGTGCGCGTTGGTGCTGCTGCATTCGCGTCTTGTTTCTAAGTTGGTGGCAAGAAGATCTTTTTTGTGCTTCGGAGGGTTCGCGGGCCAGTGGTCGAGAAGGGGCGTTTTTTGTATCATTGCGAGAGATGGGAGACACGGAATGGAGACTGGTGCTTCCCTTCATTAGACGCGCTGGAGCTTCTCTTCGACAACCTGCGCGCCGAAAATGTCGAGCATCAAAAAGTCACGTACGGCCGGAATCTGGCAGACCACGTGCGGCTCGTGGGCGAGCAGGGTCTGGAGCGACGCTTCGAGCTTGCTGCGTCGGTCCTCGAGCGCCGTGGCCTGCGTCATACGTAGCCAAGTCTTGGGCGGCAGCTCCCAGCAAAAGGTTTGCGTACTGTCACTGGTAGCTTCTTCTTCGGCTTCCTCCTCTTCCTCGTCCACGCCGAGCACCTTCTCGCGTAGCTGCTGATACTGGGGCGACATAAAGTACTCGTCCAGCGCAGCAGAGAGCGCCACAAACTCGGAATAGCGGCGCTCAAGCTGAAACTGCTTGCGCCAGTCGCCCGCAGTCGTGACTGTGATGCTGTAGGTCGTGTAGCCATCGCGGGTCTCGCGGAACGCCGGGATCCGCACAGTAAACTGCCTCAAATCCGCCCATGCGCTCGTAATCTTCGTGCCCCCCATCGGCATGGACTGCGCTGCCGCCACGTACTCGACACAAAAGTCTTGCATGGTCGGGCGGCACACAAACACTAGCTCGTCGTCGTCAAGCTCGTCGTCGTCGTCCGCAACTGTCTGGCCTGCTTGCGGCATTGGCGTAACGGCTCGCATCGCGCGGCGTCTCGCCGCCTCGTCGCCGCTGCTGACGTCGGTCGGTGTCAGTTCGCCATTCAGCTCGGATTCATCTTGGGTCAGCGCCTTGGTGCTTGATCGCTGGGCCTTCTTGCGCTTGTTGCGGGCGCGCTTGCTGCTGAGAATGGTGCGTTTGTCGAGGCCGGTCATGGTGTCTAACTGGAACGTGGGTGGTCTTACTGGAAGGTGTGCCGCGAGGAGGGTCTAACTGGAACGGGTGAGCGTCTGATTGAATTGTGCGGCTGAATGCGAATGACGCCGTCGGCGGAACCGGGGGCCATAAGCGATTTTGCTCCCGCCCGTCGGAGAAAAGGGTCAGAATCGGTTCTAGGAGGGAACGTTGAAGATGTGGTCCCAGATTTGTTCTCCCACGTCATCGTACAGTAACCCAGGGATGGGTAACCCCATTGTCCAGTTGAAGAACAAAGGGAAAGACGTTCTGCCGTCTGATTGGAGGAATCTTCGGGTCGGCGCCCTGCGTCACTTCGTAAAGCAAAAGCACACGTCGCGTGGACGCGCTGGATGAGTCGGACAGGAGGCGCCCCTTGCTGTTCCAAGACTCTGGGCCAGAGCTCCGGTCTCAAACGTCGCAGCGTGGGAGGGTGTAAAACGACCACTATAATAATAGGTGAAACGAGAGCCGACTCCTCGTGCTGCGCCGCGAGAACAATCTTTTGGTCCTGGATTTAGCCTGCACTTTCGTCCCCATCACTGCGCGGGTTCATGCCTACTCCATAGCAAAATAATCGTGTTTCTTCTGCGCGATATCTGGCTCCAAAAAAAAGGGCCTTGGGGATTGCTGCTTCAAGCAGCGAGCAATGTTCTAGAACGAATCTGGCTGTGACAGGACCAGCTTTTACAAGCACGACAGACCTGGTCCGGTTGTGTTACCCTCGTGAAGATCATTTTGCAGGTATAGTAACCGCTATTTCGCCGAACTTGGATCAAGTCAAAACGATGGCGGGTCTGACGTCAGATTGTTCAGATCTGACGGATCTGCGGGTTTCTGTTTTTCGGGAAACCTGTTCTTATGGATCATTTTGCTTTTTGCCGCGACAAGTGTACCAGTATTCTATGCTGCTACCATGAGACAAGCCGAGAACCGTTTGACGAGAACGAACCTTCAAGAACGTTTTTTGAGAATGTCGGTCGTTTTGGGAGTTCAATGTAGCCATGTCAGGCCACTTGAATCTCCAAGATTCCGATCAGTTCGTAGTCGTTTCTCTCTCTTCTAGGGTTCGCCGCTGAGCCCCCAGGGTGCCATGGTCACGAGCTCCTCGGCGGCCGTTGGGTGGATCGCCACGCAGCTGTCAAAGTCGGCCTTGGTCGCGCCCATCTTGACGGCGACGCCAAAGCCCTGGAGAATCTCATCGGCGGCCACGCCAATCAAGTGCACGCCCACGACCTTTTCGTCTTTGCCCACACACACGAGCTTCATGGCCGTCATGGGCTTAGGCTTTTGCTGGCCGTCATCCCCAAACTCGTTGACGATCCCATAGTGCATGTTGACAAAGCGACTCGAGTAGATCTTGACAGTATCGTCACCGAACTTGGCGCGGGCCTCTGTTTCAGTCAAACCGACAGTGCCGATCGGCGGGTGGCTAAACACGACCGTCGGGATATTCTCGTACGACATCTTGGCGTCTTTCATGCCGCCAAAGAGGCGGTCTGAGAGACGACGCCCCGCTGCGATCGCCACGGGCGTCAGCG
Organism: Pythium volutum; assembly: GCA_023334575.1. Taxonomy (NCBI): domain Eukaryota; phylum Oomycota; class Peronosporomycetes; order Pythiales; family Pythiaceae; genus Pythium; species Pythium volutum. Next base: position 34,070 of record JAADVC010000080.1, on the reverse strand, counting down.
CCGCCGTGCCGCACACGTCGCCGACCGCAAAGATATTCTTCGTGGCGGTCGTGCGCTGGAACTCGTCAATCTTGATAAAGCCATGAGTGTCCGTCTCCACGCCGGCGCCTTCAAGGTTGAGACTGTCGGTGAGTGGTACACGGCCGGCCGCGTAGATAACCGTATCAAAACCCGCGTGTTCACTGCCGTCGTGGAGTACGAGCGTCTTGGTACCGTCCGCTAGCTTGGTGACCTTGGCGACCAGACTGTGCGGACGCACGTGGAGACCGTCCTGTTCCATGGCGTCGTGGAGCGTCGAGCGAATGAGCTCATCAAATCCGCGCAGCACGCCGTCCTTGCGGCAGAAGATCGTCGTGGCCGAGCCGAGACCGTTCAGCACACCGGCGAGCTCGACGGCAATGTAGCCAGCGCCCACGACCGCGACCTTTCGGGGCATTTCGTCGAGCTCAAAGAAGCCATCCGAGTCGATGCAGTGCTCCTTGCCCGGAATGTCTGGGATCAGCGGCTTGCCACCCACGGCGATGAGAATGTTCTTGGCCGGAATCTCCTTCCCGTCGACCTCGACGTTGCCCTGCGCGTTGAACGTCGCCGTGCCCGTGAAGAGATCGACCTTGGAGTTGCCCAAGTTGCTATAGCACATTCCCCGTCAGTTTATGGGGGAAGAAATTATAGATTCGACAGAGCGTACCGTTCGTAAATGCCGTTGAGCCGCAGCACGTAGGCGTCGCGGCGTTCCTTGAGCTTGTTCCAGTGGAACTCCGTCTCGTCAATCAAGTGGCCGCCGCCGCGCGTGGTCTCAAAGCCATAGTGGAACAAATCGCGATGCAGCATATGCCCCATGTTGGCGGCCAAGTACATGATCTTCTTGGGCACGCAGCCTACGTTCACGCACGTGCCGCCGAGCCGCGCCTGCTCCACGACCGCGACGCGCGTGTTCGGGTACGACGCCGCGCGACACGAGCTCGCCATGCCACCACTGCCAGCGCCAATCACGAGATAGTCGTACTCTGCATCGGTTGCTGTCGATAGCGAGCGAGAGACGGGGGCGCGGGCACGCAGGGGCAGCGCCGCCGCCGCCCGCAGCTTGGATATGCGAGCGATCATTTTGGGCGGTTCCAATGAAGTGGTTCACATGACAGGCTGTCTTCACTACGTCTACAACTGCAGTTATGCAAATCTCGCTGTTCTTTGCCGTAATTCGGAATCTATCCCAGCGGGCCAATCCGCGGCTGCAAAATGAGGTACTAACATATGACATCTTTCGACATGAGGACCATCATTCCAAAACGTTCGATCTTGGCTTGAAGCTCGTCAAAAACAATCTGGCCAGTTGCTCCTGGCCTTGTCCTCACAATGCCATCGTCACCACTGCTGGGTCGATAATAGAACACCACCACCGCCCAAGCCGAAGCCCGCATCGACGCCTCGCGGTGTCGTAGCGCTGGTCGTGGTCGCGCTGCTCGCGATGTTTGTCGCGTCGCTCGTGCCGACCGAGAGCGACCACTCATGGAAAAGCCACCGCTGGGCGACCGCATCTTCACGATGGAACCTAACGGCCCTCGCTATGCAGCTGCGCTTCCACACGGACAACTATTGAACGCTGCACCTGCGCTCAGTTTTCACCACCAAGTACTGGCACTACTCGTCCATCAACACGCCCCAGTATTTCATTGGTGCCGCGGTCGTCAAGCTTGGATACGCGGGCGACGCCTTTATCTATGTGGTCGACAAAACCACGAACGAGAACGAAAAGTTCGAGTTCGCGGGCCGCCTACCCGGCAGTCTCGGGCTCACGTTTGCAGCCTCGTCGATCGATGCCGAGGTGTGCTTTTCTGCGTGGCTTGTGCCTAAAGGCTCATTGGCGCAAGAGTCTAACTGTCGTTATTCTATTATTCGAGCACACGTGTTCATCGTTTCGGTCGGTCTCAAGTGAGGTCATTTCTTTCTGTTACGATGATTCCACTCAGGAGTGGCGGCTCCAGGCCAACGTCACCATGGTACGTACTCTCACGTACTCAAATCATAGGATCCATGTAGCTTTCTATTACCTCGTGCTGCTTGTTCTCCATAGATCGGTGCCAACAACGGCAAACGTCTTGCTTTCACGGCTGACTTGCGACTTCAACGCGAAGAAGCATTGACGCTGTTGCTCCCCGTGGGGAACGACTCGCTCCGTCCTGCATATGTCCACAAGGCCGCGGGATCTCCCGTGGAGGGCTCTTTTCAGTTTGGCGACAAGCGTATCCGCTTGACCGAGTTGACGGCACTCGGCGCCATCCATTGGACGCGAAGTCTCGCACTGCGATGCACGCGATGGTACTGGGCCTCGTCCAGCTTCACGGCCAAAGTGACCACGACGACCAAAGGCCAGTCGCCCACTGTCGACGAACACGCGTCGGTCGGGATCAACCTGAGCAAACACGTCTACGATATCAACGGCGAGTCGCAGGAAAATGCCGTGTGGGTCAACGGCAACGTGTTTGTGCTACGCGGCGTCGAGTTCTCAGTCCCTACTGAATCACCGCTCACGAAAGAGTAGCAAGTGGCGTCCTCTCCTCAAGTCCTAGCGGACCAGCAATCGATCGCGCTGCGGTTCACACCGTCGGGCGGAAGCCGCGAAGACCACACGCACTTGGTTATAGTCGAAAGCGACTTTGTGCAGCCGTACGGCGTGTCCAACGGCGAGATTGCGTTCACGAGCGACGACGGCAAGACCCACACGCGTATTCACATCCTCGTTCCGTTCCCCTGCGGAGACCCATAAGTGACGCGTTTGGCGTCGTGGAAGACCACGTCTCAGTTTGGATGACAGGGCGTTACCTCCTATAATTGATCCAACCGTGAAATGACCGACGTGTAAACAACTATCTCCTGTTTCAGACACCTCTATATTTGGATATTCGAATCTATGCGAGTGCCATGAAAAGTCGCGGAAAAAATCCCGGGCTTTTTCTCACCAGTGCCGCTTTCTCACCGCATCACGCCTCATCCAGATCCACTCTTCTCTCGTGCCGCACAGATCTTCTCTCTTCCTATCCTTATGCGTCTGCTTCTCACTATGGCGCTGCTGCTCGGCGCCGTGTCGGCAGCGTCGCTTCGCGCGTGTGACCGCCGCTGCGGCGATGCGATCGCGCTGCAGTGTGCCTCGGACGGCGTCACGTACGCCAACGAATGCCTGCTCCACGTTGCGCAATGCAAGGACGCGTCGCTGCGCGTGGTTTCCAAGGGCGCGTGCGCTGAGGACGCCGATGCGTCTGAGGCGATGGAACGCTACGGCGACAGCTGCGCACGCGCCTGCACGCGCGAGTACATGCCCGTGTGTGGCTCGAACCGCGTCACGTACTCCAACATGTGCATGTTCCGCAACGCGCAACGCTGCCGATACCGTGGCGGATTGCGGGTCGTCAAGCGCGACGCGTGCTAAGCAAGAAACGAGCGACGGCAATGCGGAGGCCGAATCCATTGACGCCAACAAAACAAGAACCAACGACCAAGCCGAGATCAGAACCAACAAACAAGCAGAGATCAGAACCAACAAACCAACAAACAAGTCGAAATCAGAACTAACAAACAAGTTGAAATCAGATCCAACAGAGCAAGTCATCTATCTACCCACATGAGTGCATCTTTGACATTCATCATTCTCCATTTTTCCTTCAACCCCACAGGTATTTTGTTCTCCTCCAGCACGAGACCAAGCCTCCAGCGAACTCTACTCTTCAAGCCATAGTAAATCAGTTGAATCGCTTTCCATTATCTCTGGAATCAAGACTTCGCATGACCGACTCACAGTCTCTGCATCTCGTGACTTAGGCATTGAGCTTTTGGACATCGAAAAACGCCTTTTTCATGGCCTTGCTTTCGCTTTCCTTGCCAATGATGACGACATGGGACGGTGGCTTTTCCTTGAAGTAGTGCTGCGCGACGTCGACGAGCTGCGTCTTGGTGAGCTGCAGGTACTGCTCGCGACGCTGCTGGCGCATGTCGTTCGTGATGCCGCGCAAAAACGACATTTTGCCCTTCATCGAAGGTGTCGTGGGCGCGTCAATTGACGAAAAGATCGACAGCAGTGCCTCCTGAACGTCGCGGTCCGAGAACGAGCCATTCGCAGCCCACGCAAGCGTCTTTCCGTAAGCCGTGAGCGTGTCGAACGTGTTGGGGTCGTAATGCGAGCTCAGCGAGAAGGCGCCTTCGCCCTGTGAGACACCCGAGCCGTACGCGCCGCCCTGTTCGCGCACTTGCTGGTGGAGAAAGCACGACGACATTATCTGTGCGAGCACGCTCAGCGGCACGTGGTCAGGGTGTGCAAACGCGACGGACGGCAGCGACTCGACCACAAAGTTTACGGAAATGGGCAGCCCGTAAAAGGTCTTGGGCGACGGCACGAGCGACGGCACGCCGCCGGAAAGAGTGGGCAGTTCGAACGCTCCATTGCTGGCAAGCGGTCGCAGCAAGTGCAGGTCCAGCTTCTTCTCCAGCTCGCTCCTCAGTGCGTCTTCGGTCACGACCGAGAGCCGTAAGTTGTCGGCCGTGAAGACGGCGCGCGCCATGCTTTGGAGAATCGTCGCAATGGCTTTGAGCTCGTCATCGCTGGCCTGCGCCCACTGCTGGAGCTGCTCAACATGGGTCACGCCGCCGTACAACTCGTCGTACTTAGCCGAATCCGTAAACCCGACCCGTGCGCGCTTGCTGGCAAACGACGCGCCGGACGACGACAGCGCGTTGCTGGCGTTGGCCGCGCCCATTTGCAAAATGATGCGCAGTTGCTTGAGGTTGTCAGCGTCCAAAAACTGCGTGTCGGTTAGTACTTCATACAGAATCTGGAGCGTCTCGTCCATCTTGTGCGGCAAACAGAGTGTGCCCAGCAGAACCGACTGCGACGACGAGCTCGCCGCGTCAAAAAGCGACGGATGCGTGAGGCCCGAGCACGAAATTCCGCCGCTGCAATTCTGGATCGCGGTCGAAAGCGTGTCGTACTTGAGCCGCGACGTGCCCAGCGAACCAACGACGCTCGTAAACAGCGGCACGTACTTGTGGTACGCGAGCGGCAGCCGCGTCGTGTCGTAGAGCACACGCACGTACGAGAGTCCATTCGTCGTCGGCACCTTGACAAACTCGGTCTGAACCGTCCCACCGGCGCCGAGAAACACCTTGTCAATCTGCTCAACGTCGTCGGCGTGCAGTTTTGCTGGGATATCGGCCAGCGTGAGCGTCGGCAGCAGCTCGACGGGCTGCGGCTTCTTTTGATAGGCCTTCAGCGCCTTGCCGCTCGCGCCGATGCGGTCCAATTGCTCGTTCGACTTTTCCATGAGCAGCGTCGCGAGCTGCTGCAACTCGCGACGCTCCTGTTCCTTGACAAACTGGTCACTGGGCTTCATGAGCATGTGGATCTCCTTAAACTGGTCATTCTGGAGCAAGTGGTCCCGCACGAGATGCTCGAGAAAGTGCGGATTCTTGTCCATTTCCTGGTGAAGGCGTTCGAGCAACGGATTGAGCTGAAGGTTTTCCATGAGATCACCACGATGGGTCCACACAGAGCTGAGACCGTGCATGAGATTCATGCCAAAGTTGCCGACTATGTGCTTTTGCGTGAGCTCCAACTGGTGGAGCAGCGCCTCGACGCGGTCCTTTTCAAATCCGTTCTTAACGACCGACGCGTAGGCCTCGGCCACGGCCTGCTGGATGTGCGGGATCGCGTCTTGGCCCTTCAAGCCCTCGACGCCGACGCCAAAGGTCGCGTAAAACGTTGACGTATCAAAGCCCGTGCCGACGCTAAAGTCTTGCGCGAGTTGCGTGTCGATCAGCGCCTTGTAGAGCGGCGACGACGGGCCGCTCGTGAGCAAATAGCCCACAATGCGCCACACAAATGTCTGGAACGCGTCGGTCGATGGCACGTCGAGGAACTGCGACATGCAAAACTTGAGGTTCGGATCGCGCTCGCCCTGAGCGGCCATGTTGCTCGCAGGCCCGTCAATGACCAGCAGCTCGGGCTTGGCGTCGGCCGAGCGGCGGATACTGAACGGCGTCGCATCAACGCGCACGGCGACCGAATCTTCACGGTACTCAAACTTGGTTAGGATTTCCTGGTCGAGATACTGCAAATGGTCCGTGAGCGCCATGTCGCCGTACGAGTAAAAGCACGCATTCGACGGATGGTAGTGCTTGGCGTGGAAGGCCTTGAGTTCGCCGTACGTGAGCTCGGGGATATGCGCGGGCAGTCCGCCGCTCACGTGGCCATAGACCGTGCCGTCCAGCAATGCCTCTTGGATGCGCGTGCCAAAAATATTGTGCGCGTCCGACATGACGCCCTTCATTTCATTGTACACGACGCCCTTGTACTGGAGCTCGAGCTCGCGGGTCTTTTTGTCCTCGACAATCTCGAGCCGGTGGCCCTCTTGCAAAAAGTCGAGACGCTCGAGCTTGGGGAAAAACACAGCGTCCAAGTACACGGACCGCAAGTTCTCCAAGTCTTTTTGGTTCACGGTCGAGAACGGGTACATGGTGTGGTCGTAGGCCGTCATGGCGTTCATGTACGTGTTGAGGCTGCGCTTAATCATGTTGAAGAACGGGTCGCGCACCGGGTATTTCTGCGAACCGCAGAGCACCGTGTGCTCGAGAATATGGGCAATGCCATTGGAGCTGTACGGTGGCGTGCGGAACATGACACTGTTGCAGCAGCATCGTAAAAATGATCAGTACTGTTGGCGAAATGGCGTCTTTTCCTAAGCAAATTGTCACGTACCTAAAGACGTTGTTCGTGTCCTTGGCGTCGACATGGAGGTACTTGGCCTTGGTCTGCCTGTGCTCGAGCTCGAGCGCGTCAATGTTGTACTCGGGCACGCGCTGCTTGCGCAAGAGCGTGAAATTGTGGTACGTCTCGCCGACCTGCAGCGCCGCACAGCCGTCGCCGCGCTGCAGCTGGAGCGCGGGCGCCGCGGCAGACGAGACGGAATATCTCAGCGATCTCAAGCTACTGTTCAGCGGACGCGTCGCGCGCGTGCGCCATGGAGAACTCGCTGCGCGCAGCATGTCGAGAATCCTTCCGCGCCGTTCGTCCGTCGGTCGTTGCTTTTTTGCCCACCCGGCACCGTCCACCAGAGTGTGCGACCATCACTCTTCCGTAAACGGATTTGGTGTACCGGTTTCATATCGGTATTTGTTTGGTACTTGACCATCACTCTGTTGTTGGCGGATATGCCGGTTTCACGTCGGTATGCGGTTATAAAACCGTACCAGTTCGTAACCTTCTGGCCCTGTGTCCAGATGGGTACAGTCTCTGACCTGAGGACGTCTGGTTCGCTGGCAGCCGGGAACGCACCAGCAGCTCCATGATTTGTGATAGACTGATAGTGGCTAATTCTAAATCTCAAACTCGCAAAACCAAACCAGCAGCTCCGGCAGCCGACGGCTGGAGAAATTCCTCGCGCTCTGGCGCTGAGTTCTCTGGTTTTCTGCGACGTGAGACCGTCCGGCGTTGAGGTAGGTTGCACTCACCATCTGCGCGGGTGAGCATGAAGGACGAGAGCGAACGCCACGGAAAAGAACCCTGACCGAAGGAATGCTCAGCGCATTCCTTCTTCTCGTATAAAGTGACCGTGCACGATGCGATGGCGACGCGTGCTGCGCGATAGCGTTGCGCTCTTGCTGATACCGCTGTCGCCGCTAGCTTCTGCGAATGATCAGCCCTCCCTACCTGCGTGGAGTCAGTGTGCGATCGCCACACGCGTGGTTTCCACCCGTACCACCATCAATACCAGTATTCCGTTAGCCGAGTGCGCTACAGTCACGATGCCGCTGTGCCACGGCGATGTCTGCAGCGAAACTATGAATCGCGCGGTCGAGCTCTTTATCAAGCGGATCCCGTCGGTCAGCAACACGAGCACGCGCAACGTTTGGTTCTTTCCTGACCACGCGCTCGCCATGTCCGTCCAAGACGGTACGCGTCCCATCGCTCACATTCTTCCTCCCCATATATTGACACTGACCAGTTCGCTCTCGTTTTTACTATACTAGTCGAGACGCAAATGCTGCTCTTGCACCAACAGCTTCTTGGTGACGTGAGCGTGTACGTCATGGACCAGCGCGGCACGGGCCGCAGCACACTGTTCGACTGTGACGCCACGTCCAAAGACAGTCCTCTGGGCATTGCAGTCGCGCCCAGCGAAGTCGCAGACTGCGCACTGGCGCTTCGCACGAAATTCGGTGACCAGTTTGCGCAGGCGTTTTCACTCACGAGTGCAGCGCGGGACGTCGTGACCTTTATCTCGACGTTCCAGGCCCATACCAAAGTGTTTCTCTACGGTGTTGGCGTCGGCACGTTGCTCGTGGAGCGCACCATGCACTTTCCCAGCGACGAGATCATCGGCTTTGTGATGGACAGCACGGCGACCAGCTCGGGCGGCAAGAAGAAAGAGTTTCCGTATCGATCGCGGAGCGACAAGGACTTTGGCGTCGTGGCCAAGGCGTTTCTCGCAGTGTGTGACGACGACGCATCCTGTGCCGGCCGATTTGACGGCAAAAAGCTGGACGTCGTCGTCCAGGATCTTCTCAAGTCGCTCGATCAGCCCACGCGAAGCTGTGAGGCCGTCGCAACGTCGCTCCAGGATTTTCACACGCAGGCGAATGCCGCGGAGCCGGCTTCGTACGGACTCAGGCGTGTGCTCGCGACCATGATTCAAGAATCGGCGCTGCGTCCGTTCCTGCCCGTCATTGTCTACCGCTTGCGTCGCTGCCACCCAAGTGACGTGGACGTGCTCACTCATTTTCTCTCACAGTTGCAATCGCGTTTGGATCTGCAACTGAAGAGGCTAGCGGAGACAAGCAGTGCCGGCGCCGCGATGCTCGTGCTCGACATGATCCAGTTTTCCGAAATGTGGGAATCGCCACCGCCGAGCCAGAGCGAATTACTCGCGCGCTTCACCAAGACGCTTGCTAGCCCTGGTGTCGCCTACCGCGAGCTCGAGCGGTACTGCGCGTTCACTCTGGACAAAACCAGTGCGTGTCGCGGCGGCGTCAAGACGAACAGTACAGTCTCACTAAGCTACGACCGTGACGCCAATTGGAACAAGCCGTCTGTTATCAAAGAGCAGGCGTCCGTGCTCTTGCTGGGCAGTCGATACGACGGCGTGGCGCCGCTCATTTATGCGCAGACGCTAATGGACTCACTGGTCGGCGACAGTAAGCAGCTCCTGGCGTTTGACGCAGCCGCCCACAACGTGCTCGTGACTACGCCACTGGTACCGACCGCCGCGGAATCAGAAGACCGCTCGCTGGACGTGGCGCCGTCGCCAGCGTCGTGTGCGCGCTCGGTGCTCGTGTCGTTTGGCGACAACGACGGAGACCTGACCAGTCTCAACACGTCCTGCGTGACGCAGTTGCCCGCGACCGCCAACCTCACAATATCAGAGACGCTGAGCGTCGACGTGCTGGGCGTCACGGACGCCTACGACGGTGTGTTGCCCGTCGCCTCTAGTGATTCCAGCAGCAGTACAAGCCGAAGTGGAGGCAGCGGGGTCGAAACGCCGCGGGAAATCCCTGTCCCACTGCCGACCAGCGGCACCGACACCGCGACGACCACCACGCAGTCGCTCGAGAAGTCTCGCAATCGGTACCGCATTGCGTTCATCGTGTTGTTGGTCGTTGTAATCGTCTTAGTAGCGGTCGTCGTCGTGCTGCTCTACCGTGCCCGCCAGCGGAAGCGACTCGAAGAGGAAGAGCTGCAGCTCCGTAAAATGCGTGGTGAGACCGAAGACGACATGGAGTTTCTGCGGGATCTCTACAATCCGTCGCCGTCCGAGTGGTTCAACTACCAATCAAACCGCGTCCACTTATAGTATTAGAAAACGTAGATTGTAATAGAGTCTGGTACCGGTAGGGTCCTCAGGCAAATTCGCCGACCGCTGGCGGCCGCACGAGGGGGTCGCAGAACTCTGGACGCGCCGGCGGCAGCGCCAGATCGCGGCAGAGCGCACTCACATACGCGCACTTGTTGGGGAACACGACTTCCGTCTCGGCCGTGCACACGGGCTCGTACGCGCGTGGCGCGGGGCACACAAAGTCGCACTGGTCTGCGCTAGGCTCTGGTGCATCCCGTGGTGGGTCGTCCTGGCAGGAACCGAGACTGGCAAACTGGACAATGGGGTTTACACGACGGGCTGCTGTGAACTCACACACAGTGTCGTAGGTGAGACCGTTGGACGCGCAAATCTGGATGGCCGTGCCGGGGCAGTTGTCGATGGCACTGGCCGTTTGGGTTGGCTGGTCGACTTCGAACGGCTGCAACACTGGCGTTTCAATGGCAGTCGAGAATGTCGTGACAACGTCGTCGCCTTGAACACAGGGACCGCTGTAGGAAAGCACCAATGCCTCTGGATCACCCGTGAGGCACGCTGCACGTGCCAGCTCGCACTGGTTGGTGTACGTGCGGCCGTCCGAGCCACACACTGGATTGTCTTCTTCTGCGTCGCATTCGATGCCGTCGCAGTCGCTACTGACACGACACGGAACGCTCGAGACGATGCGAAGCGTCATCTCGGCGCTGTCGCACCGCGCGCGCAAGAAATCACAGGGCGACGCGTACGTTGTTCCGTCTGAACCACACACTTGTACGGCGTCCACAGACGGACAGGCAATGGGACAGCACACGCCACTCGCGAGGATCTCGAGATCGGAAGGCGCATGCTGCTTGCACTGGGCGACGCGAAGGGCGCATGCGTTAAAGTAGGTCGTGTCGTCGCTCGCACAGACCGGTTCGTAGGGACCCATGCACGGCGACGGCACGTCACAGTCGCGTTGGGTTCGCGTCGATGACAGCGACGACGCCGTGGTCGCGACCAGGAGTATGAGGTTGGCGGCGGTTGGCACACGCATTTTGTTCTTGGTGGGAGAGCGACTTCTATCAACTGACCCGTGCCCATGGATCCGTTTCTGCCCCCCATGCGATGAAGGTGGCATGAAAAGCGGAGCTATGTCTATCACAGTATTAATACCACGCTGCATCGCATTGGCAGTTGCGCTCGTGGCACCACGATTCTTATTGACTGACACTCCACATGCCAGTATCAAGGCATACCCAGACGGCCGCAATGCCTGGCGGTGACGGCATCATACCGCGAGGTGAGTGGGCGAAATGTGGCCTGCACGCTGTAAGGTACGACCCTTACATCTTAATACTAGTACTCTTACCATGTTACGCGAAATAGGACCCAGGGAAAAAAAGACCGCCATGAGACACCGTGGCCTCCCCATTCTGGTGCGGCGTGCGCGAAGAGGTATCTGTGACGCCCCTGCATCACCAGAACCAATTCCAGACAGGACAGAAAAAGCGAATGGAATTACTGTACGTAAAAGGATGGGCCGCTGAAGCGAGAGAGGCAATACATACAGTTTCGTCCATTGCGGATTGTGGCAGCGCTGCAATGGACGAAACTCGCTGCCAGCAGCGAGTGCACAGAACGGAAAATGGATGATGATGTTCAAAGTGGGAGCATCCGTGTGGAAGGAAGAACACGGAAAGCATCGCCATCATGTTTGGCAACCAAAAATTCACGTCAAACTTGGCCAAGCGACCTGATGTGTAGCCATACCTCCACTGAGTGATACCTAAATTGCGAAACCTCTCGTAACCAGCTGAGTCAACATGTATTATCAGAGGTACATAGGTTGCAACAAAGGTAAATGAGAACTAGCGCATCCTCCGGAGCCACTTCCTTTGCTTCAGTTGGTGATTGGTGTCGGGCACAAGAGAAAAGACGCGTTGCTCTTCACGGATGAGGTGACATAGGTTGGAAATCCCACCATCGCTGCGATCTGGTTGCTTGCAGGTCCAGAGAGGTCCAGAGCCTCTGGCCCTCTCTTTGCTCACACCACAAAAGTTGTCACGACGGGCAAACCAAAGGCAGGATGGACCTCTCAATGAGTCTCATGTGCAGTGAGTGGATCATCGACCACCCACACGAATGTACAGTATCCATTGGATTGTATCGGACTTTTTCCCAGCCAGCAAACTGGACTTGCATTTTCCTGGAGACTATGATGAGTGTCTTTCTCCGGTGTTTCACTCTAGTGTCACAGACTCGTATCGTCCAACAATGTCATATGCAACCAAGTTGGTAAAGGGTTTAACCAACAAAACACTACAAGAACAAGAAAACACCAGTCGAGATGGGTATCACGGACCCATCCCGCCATAACATTCAGATCCCCATGTCTTCAACACCAACACCAAAGTCACGGTGGTTACAGTTCACTAGCTCCGTCACGGAGTCCGTGTCCGTCCGATAAAGTACACCACACGGTATGTCTATGCTCCAGTTCTCACCGCGTGGGCCCCACGCGGTGAGTACCCCACGCCGTGGGGTACTGTTGAATCAGAACAAGGGACTCGAAGCGACAGAAAACAGAAAAATGAAAACAACTGCGGGTCCGGAGATCCGGAGTTTTTGTGTGCGGAGATTCGGAGTTTGTTCGCAGCTGACAAGTGACTGTCCTTTTGATGCAATGGTCATCCCATTCATCCTCAGAACGGTACTGTAACAAGTTCCTCCTCCAGTTGGCAAGTCTGGAATTTGTTCCACGACCCCTGATTAATCTATCTACCGGAACATACCTGTGTAAAAATCTGTGGTTTTGCTCTTTGATTCGCAGTACTGTAGCACGAGGGACTTGCGTGCCACCGAAGCACGGCAGAGTGATGCGTGGTTTGTTTCAATGATTTCTCCAATCGTCACGATATTGTTGGCCCAAGTTGGCACGCCCAACATTGCCACTTACATAAAACCAGAACCAACGTGTGTTTTGGAGCTCCTCGAACTCTGGTGCTTGGTTCCGCTTGATCAGTCGCGAGCAAATTCTCAGTTCTGTCAAAACGTATAGTTTCCAGAATATGACATAGATGCTTTTTTGATATCAATGTCAAAGCTCCCTTCAAACTTTATGTGGGGTAGGGCTCTGACCCCTCGCCCTTCTTGCACCCATCTCCCGTCTGCTCTCATCTCCCCGTCTGTTTGATTTCACCCACTGGGATCTTGTGGTACAGTACGTTTCGCAAATAAGCGTGCTGCTGAGTTATAGATAATTCAAGGTAATCAGTATTCCGCAACTGCGGGTGGATCTGTTTTGGAGAAAGGAAACATCCATTTGTGAAGGTCGATAAATTCCGTAGCACGCTTATTTGCGAAACGGACTGACACTTTGGTTGACACAACAGCCATCACAGAACCCGTCATCTAAACCCGACCCGTTTCATGGAACTTGCTGTGTCACAATCACGGTAAACGGGTTCAGGTTCATTTGAACCCATGTAAGCTGATGGTACGGAAGACCCACCCGTGGTTCTCTTTTTTGCACGGTGTGCGGCAGCCGTGAAGAAAAAAACTCCGCGCGCACTTCAGAAAACCTTCACATCGAAGTGGTGGCGGGGCTCCAATATCCAAAGACGCCATAAACGAAAGGGAAACGGCGCGCGCGCGACGCCCATATTACTACATTCCTCTGCGCCACCGCTTCAGATTGTCATCCGCGTTTGCGCGTGGGTCCACTATCTGTGTCTCTGTGCCGGTCGCATCACAAGATTCGGCGTGACTTCCACGTTTCAAGCCAAAAAGAAAGAAATCCACCAACCCCAAGTTGCTATATGTTTGGCGACATGGCCTGGGCCGACGGTCAGGGCGACGTGGGCGGCGCGCCGTCCGATTGGGAGCTCGAGATGATGCGCATGCGGCACGGCGAAGGCGACGCCGCTGGCGGGTCGGCGCGCCAAGCGCCGATCGAGCCCATGGAACTCTCACCCGATCCGTTTTACCTCAGCAACACGCCGACCACGACAAGCGCGGCGATCATGAACACGGCCGGCGTGTATTCGTCGACGACGGCCACGGCATCGACGTTTGGTGCACTCTTGGCGCCGCCAACGCTGACCTCGTCAGCGTCGTGTCCGTCTTTCACGTCGCTGTACGACTTTGACAGCGACGATTTGCTGCGCGATATTCCGGACGGCGAACCGCTTATGGGCGATATAGGGTTCCCTGCGGGGCCCATGGGTATCGGTGGTCCGCCGATGGACATTGGTGCTGGGTACGATTTCGTGCTCCAGTTTCAGCAGCAGCACCAACAAGGCACCATGCGTCAGTTCCCACACCAAAGTGCACTTCTGAACAACGATCACATGGCTCTACTTCAGCAATCACGTCGTCCGATCCACACGTCGGCGTCCTTCACGTCGCTGTCCAGTATGGAGACCGAGTACCGTCGACGACTAGGTATGTGTTTTTGAACTTTTCTGGGATCGACAGTTTGATCACAGTGCCACTCACCATGAATTAATTTTGTGTGAGCGCAGCTGCGAAGAGGAAAAAGGCCGTGGCCGAGAGATGGAACAAGGCTCAGCGCCATAAATCCTTCGACTCGACGACCTCCAGCGTTGCGACAGCACCGTCACCATCCACGTCGATGGAGTTCTCCACGTATACCACGACGACGACCAGCACATTCGAGTCGACTCCCGAGACCCAGTACTTGGAAGAGTACGTTTACGGCATGTTCTATCACGTCGACATGGCCGTTTCTGACGTTATTGCCCTGGTTTGAATTGTGTAGTCTTACTGCTCCGCGTCGGTCCATGGAGTCGGAAATGATTGGTTTCTCAATTGACGACTTCCCGACAACGTTAACGTCCGATGCGTCGTGGCCCATGCCCCCTCCGATGTCGCTCAACACGTTCAACACGTTTGGGCAAGTGCCTCAAGCATCCGACGCCGCGTCGGTGCCATCGGAAATGGACCAGCTGCTGCTATCGGACCAGGAAAAAGCGAACGTGTCGAGTTTGCTTGACGCCATCCGCGATTTCGACTCTCCGCTGCCTACTCACGCAGAGGAAAAAACAACTGAACTTACCGCAAGGCGTGTATCTCCCAAGCTATCAGGCAGACCACGGTCTGCCAGCGGGCAGAACCAACAGCGCGCTGGTCGGAGTCCGCACCTTCGAGGGATTGCTCGCACCGATTCTGGAAAGCGAAAAGAGTCAATGTCTTCTCCTACAGTCGCTCCGAGTCCGCTCCACGTCCAACTTCAAGCCGATCAAGCCACTCTTGATTCCGTCACTTTATCGATTCGGGAGCGTATTCAGCAAGTACTCGAGAGGCCAACAGTTTCTGTCGACCTATCAGAAGAAGAGCAAGCTTACATCGCCCAAGCGCCTCAGTTCTCTTCAGAGAAGGCAGCGGAGACGGCGGGATCGTTGTGGCTGTTGATTCACGCGTCGAAGTGCGTGGAAACTGTTTGCTCTATTGGCGGCTGCAACGTTATGCGACGGGTTATCCGCCACTGCCGTGGCTGCGACGCTCCGCTCGGCAAGTGCCGAGACCCGTGCAACGACGCTAAGGCGATGCTGCTTCATCACGCAACGTGCAACGCGGGCAAGCAGACGCCCGAAAAGGACGACGACGAGACAAGTTGTATGCTATGCATGAAGATGCAGGAGATTGACAAAGCGCACAATGCGCTCAAGTCGCGCCCGCCTCTCTCCCCGCAGGCCAAGCCACATCCGTCTCCACAGTTCATGCCGATGGTCATGCCGCCGCTTGGCATGTCCGCACTGAATGCTCTTGGTGGGCCGGTGTTGATAGCGCCACAGCCAGCCTTCATGTCACCGATGCTCAAGCCCGCCGGCTCCGGTTCCAAACACATCCCTATTCAGCCAAACCCACTGCCGACCGCATCCAACCCTATGGGTATGATTGGCGCGTTCCCGTGCTTTGGTGTATCGCTTGCGTTGTACCTGGAGCAGACCTCGGCGGCGTTCCGCGCCGAAGTCAAGTCTCGCGTGGAGAAGCGCGTCACGAACGCCGCGGGCCAGGATCTCATCCAGCACATGCAGAGGAAAACGCGACTGCGGAGTCTTGAAGATCTTCGCGCTGATGCTCGCGCCAATGTGCTAGGCGAGATGGAGCGTGAGCTGCAGCTGCATATGCAGGCTGTCAACTGGGCGTCCGTTGCCAACCCATCCGGTGGCGAATTACCCATTCCATCGGCTGCGTCGTCTCCAGGGGACACGAGCGAATCCGGACTCCCGTCGTACTTGCTCAGTGTCGCTGCGGCTGGCTTTGCGGCCTTTTATGCTCAACAGACCTCGCTGCAGGCCGCAATCGCCGGTGTCGGCTCACCCTTTGGTGTCTCGACGCCGTCTCGCAAACCACTGTCTAGGCAGTCCAGCGCAGGAAGTCTGACCACGTCTGCCTCATCCTCTTCGTTGTCTTCCGTGCCGCTGGCACCGAAGCGATCCGCGAGCTCGTCGTCGCTGACGCATCAATCGCCATCGATGAGCCCGAAGGAGCCGTTGTCGTCCGGGGACAAGAAAAAGGACACATTCCTGAGTGTGTGAAAACCATGTATAACTTCTTGGAATGTAGCTAGTGTGTACTGTATCACGACGGAGGGTAGCGCGCTGCAGAGTCGGCAAGCGTAATGAACTCGAATGAGGAGTGCGCTAAGGTTCTCGGGCCACGCGGTCCCGGTGCGCTTCCCAGTCCGCAATGTATTACGCCGCCGTATTTATTACTACGTAGTACTCGTCTACTACGTAGTACTTCATGCACAAAGAGAACCATTATCCATTCTCGGCTGAGGTGTCCATAACTTCATTGAAACTCTTAAATCTCAAAAGAGCAATAATGGAACGCTTCATCCTACATTTTGTCTTTTTGTTTGTTTGCATTTTGAATAGAAAAAAAGAAACGACTACGCCTGGGGCCGGGCCGACGGGGCCAAACCCGCACACTACTAACTAGATCATACCTACACGCTACACACCACGACACCTACTTGTTTCCGGGCCCTTCTTTCCTTTCTCACTCGGCACCAGCGATCGTGCGGCACATGGGGCAGTCAAAGCGCGTGCAGTACCACTCGTTGATGCAATTCTCATGGAAAAAGTGGCCGCACGGCGACAGCACGAGCTGGTTGCCGTCCAGTTCGCGCCACTCGCACAGGCAGATCGGACACGACTCGGTGTCGACTTGCACGTCGCGCGGGTCGACGTACTTGAGCTGGCGGATCGCGCGCACGTGCTGGCACTCGTGGTCCAGTGGGAACTGGAGAAACTTTTTGACTTCAAACCGTGCCGAGTTGATCTCGGAGCACACGTCGTAGCCGTCGCCGCCGGCCATGTAGAGACACATGGTCACGATAAACTCTTCCAAGCCGGCCGTGCGCTTCTCGACCACGGCGTTGGTCTCTTTAAACATGGAGTCGAAGCGGCTCGGGAAGTTGAATTCTTTGAGCGAGTGGCCCACAGTGCCGCAGTTGGCGCAGTTGCGGGCCTTCTTGTGGGCTGCAAACTTGGCGAGCAGCCGCTTGCGGAGCCGGTAAAATTCCGAGTACCGCTTGCACACGACCCATTTTTGCTTGTAATAGTCGCTCGTGATTTCGACGTGGTACACATAGTAATTGCCCGTCGGTCCGCGCACGACCACGGCCTGGCACGTCATCGTGAGCATCTTAAGCGTGTCTTGGCCAATGCGGCGGATCAGCATGCGCTTGGCCTCTTGCGCGCCCTTGGCGATGCGCAGCAACGGCGCGGCGTTCTCGGGCACCATTTGCACGGGCACGTTCTGGTACTGCTGCTGCGGCTGGCTGCCGCGACGCTGCTGGTGTTGCTGCGGTTGGCTGCCACGGCGCTGCTGCATTTGCTGCTGCTGTTGCTGTTGGTGCTGTTGGTGCTGCTGCGGCTGCAGCCCACGGCGGAGCTGGTCGTGCTGGCGCTGCATTTGCATGTCGGCATGTGACGGGTACTGCTGCTGGTTGTGGTGGAACATGGGCGGCTTGGCGGCCGACGCCTTGCGTTGCGCGAGCGTCACGTTGTTGGGCGAGTCGCTAAACATGGAGCTAATGTCATCGTTCGAGTGCGGCGAGTCTTCAAACTCCGAGTCGGCCCATTGATCGGCAGTGTTCATGGTGGAGTTTTACGAGAAAGAGAGAGGGGGCGCGCGGGTTGGAAGACGGAAGAAAGTGGGAATGCGGGTGACCGTCTAGTGCGATGAAGAGCTACGTCGCAAAGTGAGACGCAAGTAGGGGTGGAGAGACGAAGAGGCGAGAGAGCGCAGAGGAGAGCGAGAGCGAGATAAGATGCGGTCTCTAAGTGAGCTGCTGGAAGTAAGTGAGCTGCTCGTTTTTGTATGGGGGATTCTTGGGGCGAGAAGCCGGAGGCAGAGGCCGCGCGACGCTGGGTTTTGGGACTGGCGTCCTTAGATTTCAATATATTGGAAAATGTGGATGAAACCACTGCGGGGTGTTCTGAGATCAGGTCTAAACATTATGAAATATCGGAAAAATGCCATCCTGTAATAGAGGCGGAGGAAACGACTGTTCAGTCGCACAGGTGGTAGGGGTGGTGCAAGGTGGGGTTATTCCAGTTACCAACCGATAGTGTTCGTAAATGGGGTTCAGATGCGTAAGGTTATGTACAGCCTTTCTCTACGGTATGGTCCAGCGAATCACGTTCGTTTCGGTGGCCTTTCGATTTCGTTTTGACTGCACAGCCACGCAACACCAAGCTGATTGCCGGAGCTGATCTGCAGACCTGCGCGTGTCCGCCCACCGCGGCGTCGCTCAGGCTGCATGGTATTTGTTTCATTCCCAGGTCAGGGAGTGCAACAGAACCTATCAATTATTAACTCTCGGTAATCTAATCGTGGCCACTAGGGGCTCTCACGGCCTCCTTCTCAGGCTGCATTTACACGGACACATGTGGCAGACGTAATGGTTGTTCGCTTCCCGTATTAATACCACTATTCATATCACAACGTTCATAATGAAGACACGGACAGTATGTGGTTCACTTGGACTGGGCGCGCGACTGGCTCGTCGGCTGCGATACTGTCGCGTTGGCGCTCAACGTCGGCGCCGTCCTGCTCCACGAATCCTGTCCGGACGACATGGGGAGTCAGCGAATCCTCGCGGCGTCCGCGACCTCGATTGTCCATGTGCTCGTTGTATCGACTCGTCGGTTTCGACCCGTCAATTATCTCCACCATGCTCGGATCTGGTGATCCAAAATTTAGCGCTGCGACTCGTCGGTCACTCACATGCTTCTTTTGTCGACGCTTCAAGAAGCTGGTGGGAGTCTCGCCACCTCTAAGACCCGGCTCAGCATGTGACTCTGATCACTCGCTTCTTCCAGGCACGGTATTGGATGTCGCGCTCAGACTTCGTTGCCGATTGGTCGTACTTGAGGAGACATAGATCACTCTCGTTTGTTTACCGCTAGACAAAGTTGACTGTCGCCGTCATGCTCACGTCGACAGCTAAGAGTGGCTCTGTTCAAGCTGGACGTTCCTCGCACACTGTGGTGCTGTCATCTCTTGCGCCTGTTCTGAGGGCACTGATACTTTTCCTTTCATATCGCGACCTCGTGCAATTCGATTACACTCACGTTCGTCTTGGTCATCTCCTGGTGGACTCGAGTGCCAATCATACTGTATCTAATATTAATACAGCCTTGTTGATTTCTTCCAGTCTATCTAATACCACATGCGTGCTCTTGATGTGGTCAGTCTATGCACAATCAGATAAAAATCCCGGAGTGTGCATAAACAAGCCGTTTATTTTCAAAGGCAGTTGCTCTCGCGATGAAGTTGCACGAAACCTCGACGCTCCCCAGATTATCGACGGAGGGATCTTCTCAACATCAGTCGTTCCCGTTGAAAAGCGTGTTTTTGCCGAGAACCTGAAATCGAAAATATCTGTCACCTCACTTATGAAAATACAATCGTCCCCAATTGGGGCAGATTTCTGATCTCTGAGCTGCTCGCCTGAGAGAAATATATGCTCGTGTCGGCAATACTGTCGCGCTGCCGTTTACTGTCAGCATCACTGCGCTCTACCAGTTCTCTCTCACTGACCCGGCGCTCCAAATCGGCTGGAGCCAACTCGATGCGAGTACACTAAAGTTTTTCTGCCGGTTATTGTCGCATCGTCCGCGACTTAGGCTGCTCACGTACTGGTCGTTTTCTGGCTACTGTTTCCGATCCGACGACTTATCAATGGCGCGCTGAGCTGTCGACCGAGAGCGGGCCGCAGTTTCGCGCCAACTGACACCAGCATAGTTCCAGTCACTCTCCACGTCACCAGCGAAAGGTTCGCCACGAGCAAGTCGTCGCTATATTTGCCTGGCCAAGGTACATCGCCGAGAGTACTCACCTCTGTCGGCTATGGGAAGTCACGCTCCAGACGTTCCAAGCCTACAAGGTCAGCTACCTCGCCGCGAGCGTCCCCATTAAGTGCTTGGCCGCAGTTGTCATTGTTCCCGTGCGACTGCACGTGAACGGCGGTGATGGCAGGCGCTGTGATAATCAACGGCACGAAAAACGTGTGGATATTCGTGCTGAGTTGGTTCAAACCAATTTGTATCCATGATCGAGTAGTGGAAGACGAGCGCGGCGCCGATGGTGAACGACAGCGCGACTGAATCACCGACAACGAGCTAACCGCTTGCAGCCCAAAAGAGGCGCCGAGTTCCCGCAGAGAGACGGCTAGTGCTGCCCCCTCCTCCCCTCGCTTAGCGTTGGGTGGTAAAAAAGAGACAGACAGTCTGCACTGCTCGCCCATGCGATCGTTCGAAACGTAGCGAAAGATGGTGTGTGTACAAACTGCAATGCACTTTTTGGAGTCGCATCTTGCGAGGTCCGTGAACATATTGTCGATTAGATCGTTAGATCCTTCCTTGCGCCCGTTCAAAGCGCCAAGAACGACTGGGTTGCACAAACGCCCACGATGGTCTCGACAATACAAGCACTTGTGGTCCACACAAACTCAAAGGTCAGCTGAGATCTCATCCACAATGCGTCTTCGGACAGATTTGGTGTTGGCACAAACGAGGCCAACCGATCTTTGAACGCGAATGGCACCAGACCGTGGCCACCGCACAGAAGTACTCTGAGTTGCTCGAAAAGGATCGATAAGAACATCAATAGACTCAGCGTTCCGGTGCGAAACGACCTGTTCCCTCTCAGGCTCGCATGGATCCACAATCAGACCACCTTCGACTTCCAAAAATACACTGGCTGTCCACAGATGCAAAAACTCTTGTCCACTGAATTTCCTGTCGACTGTAGGGGAAGCAAGCGCGCCAGCACTTTGCAAGTCGCCGCAATTGCAACACTACTACCCTCGGGATAATGTGGCTCGTCTGGGTTGCGCGGCTGTGGCTCGTTCTCGGCAATGCCGCTGCGCTAGCATTCACGGTGGGCCTCGCCCTTCTCTACCAGTTTTTTCGCACCGACGCGACCATCCAAATCGGCTTGAGCCAGCTCGGCGCAAACACGCTCGCGTTTTTCGTGCCCGTCATTGCGACCGCGACCGTCATCTCGATCGTGCACGTCCCCGTCATTCTCTATTCGTTGGCGCCGGCACGGCGTCTGTTCAGCTGCGCCTTCACTCGACTGTGGTGCTCACGAAAAGTAGGCGTCGCGCCCACAGCCTTCAGTGTCGCCCCCACCACCACGTGCCCTCCAAGCCCCATCGGCAAATCGACAGCACCCACTATGCTACCAGAAAGTGCGTGTGAGAGGTGCATGTCCACCAGTGTTTGGATGCTCTCAAGCATCAAGACTTTGGCGACACACCCGTGGTGGTCGAGACACAACGCCGAGATGAGGCGGCTGCTCATGCTCTGGGAGGTCGCGCTTCAGACGTTCCAGGCCTACAAGATCAGCTACCTGGTCGCGAGCGTCTCGATCAATCGCCTAGTCGCGCTTGTCATTGTCACCAACTGCTGGTTCTCGCCGATCCTCCACTATGTGATGGGACGTTTTCCCGTCGCGCACGTTCACCTCGGCCGACTCCTGGTCGACGCGAGTCTCGACTTTATTTACAGCATTGTGATCCCACTCGCGATTGTGTACCCGTACTATCGCGATTACGACGGCTCGCTCAGTCTGTACCCGGTCGTGTTTTACTATGACGACACGTGGTACGTCAACGCCGTGTCGGAATTGCGCCAAGTCTTTGTGACGTCCTGGCCCGACTTGATCTCCAAGATGAGCGGATCCTTGTCCCTCGTCTATCGCATGTGGGTCGTGCAAACGGCGATCGATGATGTGCGTGACGACGCCAATTTCAATGCACCCACGGGACCGATGCCAAGCGACATTGGTCGAGTCCCAAGCTTCTCCCAGGTGAAGCGCAGTCGCCTGTCTCGTCTACTCGATCTCGTGCTCGTGGTCTGGGGCGCAACCGTTTTTTCGTTCCATCTCACGACCACGATCACGTCGTTTCGCTTCTACGACCCGGACTGTCTGCTCGAAATGAGACCGTGGGGATCACTTGCGTACTCGTGTACCTCCTTCGAGATCAGTTGTGCCAAGCGCCACACGACCGGCGACCGCGCGACCATGGACGCAATTCTCACGACCGTCGACCCGCTGTCCATACAGAATCTGATCCTGTCCAACTGCCCCCAGCTCCACGTACCACCGGCCATCCAGCGACTACAGTACCTGTCCATGATCAAGATTTACAATTCCACGATCGCGTCGTGGGATACGCAGACAGCGCTACGACAAGTCTTCCACCCGCAGCTGCAGGTCATCTACCTCACGCGTGTGAACGCCAGTGGCTTTCCAGACGGCTTGCTCGCCGACGATTTTCCCAGCACAGTGTGGGACATTGAATTCTGCATCACCAACATCTCGACGTACCCACCAGCGATCACGACGGCGTGGGCACACGTCGGGATTGTCTCGAACGAAGGCAATCCCGAGCTCACCGAGTTCCCCGAGGTGTTGGCCACATTACGCAATGTGTTCACGTTGCTCCTCTACAAGAACGGGATGACGACCATTGGCGATCGTGTCTTGGAAAGCCACGACTTTGTCGGACTCGCGCTCCAGGGAAACCCGATTGAACGGCTACCCGACAGCATTGGCCAAAGCGTCGAGCAACTGGCGTTTTTAAACTTCGCCGATACCAAGATCGCCGTGATCCCCGTGGCGTGGATGGAGATTACGGTCGCGGCGTCCATGCCACGTGCATTTGTAGTCCTCAACGCAGCAGGATCGCTGCTTTGCCTATCACACCAGGAACAGGCCGTGCTCAAGCCGCTGTGGCTCGGTATCGACTGTGCGATGCCAATCGGAGGCGACTATGCATATCCGCTCGTGGAAGAAGATGCCTGGCGATCCATCAACCAGTAGTCTATTGGACCCAGACTGGATTCGCTGAGTATGAAAACACGCATCGGTCCACGCTCGGGTAATCCGCTCACATAACTGAGATCTTTCTCAACGACATATCGGTTTTTACATTTCAGAATTGGACAGGATCAAAAAAATTGCACTGATAGCATTGGTGGTAGAAGTTCGATTTTCCAGTGACCAAAGATCGCATAATGTGACTGTGACAGGGATTCGTCATCACGGGGCCGGTCACCGCTTGTGTGGGAATGAGACGGAACGGTTCGATGAGATCTCAGCACCGCTAGCTGATGAATCTATATGTCCAAATTCGAACCTCACTTGAATGGATCATTCGGCCGCTTGGTACTAAGCCTGTTACTGTATCCAGACACGAGCTAGTATACATCACAACTACGTTATCAAAATTCGAAAGAAACTTGGTATCATAGGCGTCTCAGGAACAATATGCGGTCGTGACGCACCAGCTCCTACGTCCTGGGATGAATTGAAGGGCGTCACGGGCGTATCCGTACCGAGTGGTGCAATGGCGATCGCGCCACGATGGGACGTGCATTGTCGTGGTGGACACCGGCGCACGAGTCGCTTGAGCACACGCAGTCAGCTAACGATACTGTAGCGCGGCAGCAGCGACGACAGGAAATCCAGGTACGACGTGACCAGCACTGGGCGTGCTTCACCCATGGCGTTGGCCATCCAGACGTCGTCCAGTACAAGCACCAGTGGATACGAACGCGTTGGCCAGTCGAATTCGATAAAGTGCGGCGCGAGCACACACACGGGCACTGCACGAAAAATATAAAAACATGTCGACCATCAAGTGCGCGTCGTCTCGCGCTGTCGGCACAGTATGTGGACGAGCTGGCGCGAAAAGCAATTGACGACGACTGCGGTGACCGCAAAGTGGTTGATTCACGGGCGTGATAC
Source organism: Pythium volutum (assembly GCA_023334575.1). NCBI lineage: Eukaryota > Oomycota > Peronosporomycetes > Pythiales > Pythiaceae > Pythium > Pythium volutum. The sequence continues at coordinate 9,957 of JAADVC010000080.1, read as the reverse complement.
ATTAAAGCTGAAGCACCACAGCTGGTACGTCTGCATCGTGATCTCGACAACTTCACGGTACACTAATGACTCGGCAAAGCGCGAGCCGTTGATGCCAAAGTATCCGTCCGCGCCAAAGACACTCCACCAAAGCCTGGTGACGTTGCAGCAGTTACGTTGAAGACGACCAAGGCAAGAGAGGTAGTCAGCGGTGGGCTCCGTCGTCTGCGTCATCCATGTGCTCGTGGAGGCAGAGGTCGAGCTTGACGGGGTGGTATCCTCTCGGAATGTGAGCCGTCCACGCCGGAGCGACCGTCCGACCAGACCCGCGAACGTGAGAAAGTGCACAATCGCCACGGCGAAATAACTTGCGGCCGTGAGTCGTTTCAGCCCGAGCGGGAGCCGCAAGGCCGACGTGCTCGCGTGGACCGCACGAAGGCTGAGTGCAAAAGTGGCTGAACACCACGGTCAAGACAAACGCCGCTGTGATCAAGTGCATCGAGACGGCGAGCCACCACACGAGACAATAGACTGACGCCGAGACGAGAATGATCTTTTTGCGCTGGTCTGCGAGGCCGATCGGGAGTGTCGCTGCGCGTGTCGCCTGTGGGCGCCCCGAGGAAGCGGCGCCATGCCTCATGGGGGCGATCTCCATCGGCCTCGTGCGATGCAGTGGGCAAATTCGGTCTCAGCTCGACTCTTTGACTGGGAGTGGCGTTGGGCATAGTCAGGATTGCTTCTACACGATAAGTTTACACTAAAGCCAAGGTCCTCCTCATAACGTATACACAACTGCAGGAGATGGTAGCTATTAACAATCCTAGCTCTTGCTCAGACGCCGAGGAGGAGTGTTGGGACACTGTGAACTCGCACTTGGGCGTTGGTGAGATAAGCCTCGAACAGAGTCAGGGTCGCCCACCACTGATCGGCTGACTACACTTCATAACGTCCGACACGATCCTCTTAAACGTGACGTTGCCTTTGCTAATGTCATGGAGCGACCTCTTTGTGATCCCATGATAGGGGATGGGGGGCATTCCTACCATCAGCGCGACTGACTATCTAACATTCGCCGTGTCGGCGAACCATGAGACTTGGACGGTCGCACTGCGCGCGCTGGAGCATGCACTTGTTGGAGTAGGTCTTGCCGTCGGATCCGCACACGGGGTCGTACTCCATTGTACAGTAGAACGCACAGCGGCGATGGTCGCCCGAGACACGTCGCGCGTGGATGCCGGTAGTCGCCAGGCCGACATAGAGAGCGAAGAGACTACAGAGCAGCTTCATTTTGTCGTGGGTGTGGGGAAGAAGTCCGAATGGGGAGAATGGCGAGTGAGTGCGACAGACTGTAACCTGTGGGACAAGACATCAAGCAATATAACAGGAAAAGAGAAATCGAGAGATTTTGCAGAATACACAACGAGACGAGCGCTTCGTAACGACTCGTCGGCCCACTTTTTCTAGATTGGCTGTGGTTCCGCGGCGGCCAGGTCGCGCTGCTGCTGGCGCATTGAGCGAATGTACAATACCAGCCCGAGCGACAATGACAGCGCAACGAGCCAAAAGTCGTCCGACACGACAAGCTGCTGCCAGTTGGCCAACCGCGGATCCGCAAAGTCCATGGGCGCCGCGAGCCAATTCTCAAGCCGCACGAGCTGCTTGATGATCCAAAACTCTTCCGGTTCGGTTGCCTCATCCTGCTTTTTGGGAGCGGGAGAAGGCGGCGGCGCCTGGGAGGCTGGTGTAGTGGGCTCGATATCCCCCACGAGTTCGTCGTACCAGCGTCGCCAGCTTCGGTAGGTCTTGTGCACCTTGAGTTTCCAGAGCGCGAGCGTCACGGGCACTCTGGCGTCTTGGTGAGATGCGATCGCCTTGTCGAAGTACCGCTTGGCCAAATGGAAATCCTGGACGACGCCGACACCATGTTCGTACATGAGCCCGAGATTGAACATGGCCTGAGCGTTCGCCTTTTTGCTTGCGAGCGCATAGTGCGCACTGGCCTTAGTGAAATCGACGTTGTGGCCGCCCTTGCCGTAGTAGTAAAAGTCGCCAATTTTGAGGTTTGCGTCAATGTTGCCCTGCAGCGCCGCAAGCTTGTAGAGTTGGATCGCTCCGCTGGTGATCTCGTCGTCGGATAGAGAGGTGACGGATGTGGACAGGCTCGGTCCAAACAACGGAGACAAGAAACCGAAATCCAGCAGATACGCGGCGTTGTGCTGCGCGACTTCATATCCCTGTTGGGCCATCACAGCGTACTTCATGAACGCCGCTTCGTAGTCTTGATTCTTGAAATCCTTGAAAGCGCGCGAGAGCAGACGGTCCCATTCACCGCGCTCGGCCACGAGCTTAAACGAGTCCACGGCATTCTTGCACGACCGTGATGTACCAATGCCATGGAGACTCATATGGGCGAGCTTGTGACTCGACAGCGTATGGCCCTGATGGGCCGCGACCTGGAAATACCCGTGCGCGACTTCATATTCCGGGTCCACGCTTTTCACAGAGCCAGCACCTTGCATATGGAGCACGCCGAGATTGTAGAACGCCTCCATATTGCCCTGCTTGGCCGCGGCCTTGAACAGCTCGAGTGCCTTGACATGGTTGCGCGGAGTTCCTTTGCCGTGCAGGTACATGTACGCGAGCTCGTTGTGGGCCGACGTCGAGCCTTCCTTGACGGCCTGCTCGAGAAACTCCAATGCCGTTTCATTGTTTTGCGCGACGCCAATGCCATAATTGTGCAAATGGCCAAGGTGGTACGCGCTGCCAGTCGCGCCGAGATCATGGGCACGCTCAAAGAGCTTCGCCGCCTTGGCGAGATCTTGCTGGAGACCTCGCGCGCCGTAATAGTAGAGCGTGGCAAGGTTCATGGTGGCCTCGGGGTCCCCTTTGTCGGCCGAGAACTGGTAATAGTCGACAATCGCCGCGTCGCTCGGCACGTTCTTCTTGTGTTGCGCCTCGTGGACCGTCTTGAGACGGCGGTGCGGCAGATCGTGGATCGCCGGCTTGGTCACATCGGCGTCGCGCAGCTTCATGGCCTTGTTGGCCGCGACTTCATAGTACCGCACGGCACTCTCGCAATTCTTCGGTGCGTTCACGCCCAGCAAATGGCGATTGCCCATGGCCAGCATCGCGCCCGTGTGGTGGCCAACGGCAGCAAAGTAATACTGCGTCATGGCCTGCGCGTCGTCCTTGGGGAACCCCCAAAACCCATAACTAGACGCGACGCCCAAATGAAACTGCGCGTGCGCGTCACCCAAGTCGGCGGCCTTGGCATACAGACGCATCGCGAGCGTGCCGTTGACCGAGGCCGCGACCGTGTTGTTGCCGTAAAAGAAAATGTCGGCGAGTGCGACGAGCGCGTCGCGGCGCGTCGCCGACGTCGACGACGTCGACAGCACAGCGTCCGTGAGTGGAACGACAAGCGAGTACTCGGACTGGATGCGCAGCAGGTCGTGCTCAAGCGACGACCCCGGAAGAACGATATCTAATACAGTGGAGGATTAAACAAAAAAGTCAGGTTTCCACAACGATAGGGACACGCGCAGAGGCAGAAAAATATGGGAGAGAATGGGAGAGTCCACGTACCGTTGTGGTGGGTATGCTGGATCGACGTGGCGCGCGCCAATGCGCCGTAGAGCGTCACGCAGGCGACCGCGAGTGCAGAGGTTTTCATCAGACTTACGCGGTTATAACTGGCGTTTTACGCGACGTACAACTCAGCGAGCGGTACGAGTCGACAGCGCAGAGGACGGTGGATACGGTCGCGGGCGTCGTAATACGGGAACGCGCGTACGGGCGGCAACACGCGCGACGAGAGAGCCAAGCGAATCGAGCGCGCGCGTCGGCGTCGGCTTCTTTGTTGGGCAGTCGGCCGTTCCAACTCTTTTTGCGAATTGCCGTTTCCGCAAAAGCTGCGATGACAGAGCCCACATGTAAAACCTCACCCGGATGCAGCAAATAACCTCACGTTGCACAATAGTACATTTATAGGTTTTACATAAATATAGGTTATTAGGAACTTTTCGGTACCGAGTGTGATCAGTTTGAAGTGTAGCCATCCCATTATATGAATTTACCGAGGTAAAGCCGGTGACCACCGTGCCTCGGAGTCAGACACGTCATCAGCCTGACAAGCAGTGAAAGTCGATCATCAGGAGAAAATTCCGTGATGTTCCAAACGAAGTCGCTCACGCGGGACGCCTCCTCCTATTGTACGTGTGGGGGGCTTGGGCCGTGCTTATATAGACGCTCGCCAACTCCTGCAAATGCGACTGTGGTGGGCACAGTCCACAGCAGTTTTGGTGCGAAATCTCCAAGAGACTGTTCAGCATCATGACAAACCTCTATAAACGTATATACATTGGATATACGTTTCAGCTCCGATCGGATTCCCGTGTAGCCATTTTTAGTTTCGGTCTCAGTCCATGAGAACAGCGAAACTGGGTCGAGCCGCATTGCGTGCAGCAACCCCAAAAGCAACTGTCCGTTCCGTACACCGATGCAAGTCGCCGTCGCGCCAGCGGTGTTCGCTCAATCGCCGCCCATAGCCGCCCGTGGCGTGTTGAAAGCTCCACCAAGTCTCGTCATCCACGTGGTCCTCGACCGCGTCCCGTTCTGCGTCTGCTGGTGGCTCATAGTGGGCTGCCACGTATTTCTCAATGGATTCGCGCTGGCGGCCGCGGCGCTGCACTGGTATTTGTTGACTGAGAGGGTCGCCATGTCGGTCAGCTCCCTCAACGTGCCGTCGCAGACGTTCGAGAGGACAGCGCCAGTGTTCGTGCTCGTCGGTGTGGCGCATTTTGTTGTGATCATGCGCGTGGTTCGCCATAGCTATCGGGCTCGCCAACTCATTCTTCACGCACCAACACCGGCAAGAAGGGGACCATCGACCTCCAGCGGATGGTGCTTTCTTCGACTGGTCTACGAGACGATCACTGGCGCAGGGCGAGCGCTCTTTGGTCCAACGGGCTTCTTTGGCTTCAGCAATCCGCATTTTGAAAGTCCCTTCCTGTGTCGCGAAGGGTGTGAGATTCTTCTGCAAACCTACCAAGCGTACGAGCTTAGTCGGTCCGTGCCCAGCAAGTGGATCAACCAGCTCGCTGTCGCAGCGATTGTCGTCAATTGCGTCTCGTCGCCGCTTGTCCATCTACGCTTCCGCAAGTACAAGCGTCGTCGACGCATTGTCAATCTTTTGCTAGACGGCGTGCTGGATTTTTGCTGCTCCCTTGTGATCCCGCTGAGCATTTTCCTGCCGTATGCCCGCCAGTACGACACTGCCAAGTACACTTTTGCAGACGAACTCATCTTGAACGACGTGTGGTTCGTCAACGCCATTTCCAAAACGCGCCAAGTTCTCGTGACCTCGTTGCCAGACTTTGTCGCAACGATCGTGCCGCAGATCAGCCTTCTCGGGTACCTCATGACGTTTAAAACCATCCTGAGGCGGCGATCACCAAGTGTACACGATGAACCAACCGTGTTATCCTCGCTGTGTTCCGGAAAATCATCGCAGCATGACCTGCCTTGTGCGGTCCAGGTGCATGCGCACAAATCGAATCTCCTGCTGCCAAAGCCAAAAGACTTCTTCGCATCGCGCAACGTGTACTCAAGTTCAAAGGCCAAGTCCGCTGCCTTGGTTGTCCACGTGCTCTTCTTGCTGTGGGGCTGTACGGTGCTCGGTCTCCATTTGGATGCCCAACACAACACGGATCGCCATGTACCTGGTGTGAGCAGCAGTCAGTGCGTGGCGCTCGTCCGGATTCCCGTGTTCAGTGATGCTACTCAACTGCCATGCGAGCAATCTCAGTGGATCTGTTGACGAGACCACGCCCGTGTTTGATCTGCTGGAACGGTCCTCGCTTCAAGTGCTCGTGTTCTCACACTGTCCCGCACTTCATGTGCCGTCTATCATCACGCAGTTTGATGGCTTGGTCGGCAATGAACTCTTCAACTGCACGCTCATAGACTGGCCACCAGAAGCGGCTCTGTGAGAAGCCACACAGCCTCATGTCGGCTACGTCTACTTTGTGCTGACAAACTGGACGACGTTTCCCGTCGGCCACTTGCACGACCAGCTGCCCAAACTGTTCACCCACTTTTTCATTGTTGCCAGCAACGCGACAGCGCTACCAGAAAACATCGGTGTGTGGATTGGATTACCATCATTTTCGAGGGGCTGCCATTGCTCACGCACCTGCCAGAGTCGTTCTGCCGCCTGGAAACGTCGGCTTTGTGGCTGGACAATACGGGTTTGACCTCCCTACCAAGCGAGTGCACCGGGTACGGGTGTCTCATTGAGCTGGCGGTCTCGGGAACCGCGATTCGATCTCTTCCAGAGACCGTGAATCCCGATCTGCAGCTCTTGTACGCGGAAGGTACCGAGATCGATGAGCTCATCGTGTGGTTTCAGGAATGGTACCGACGAGTGCCATCGAATTTTGCCTCGTTTCACGGAAGTGCCGTGTGTGATGGTACCGCACTCCGCGAGGATATAGGACTTTGGGACGAGATCTGCCGCCACGACGCCGGGTCAGATGCAGGGACCTATCCATTTGACAGTATGCTGCGACTCCGACCTTTCGACAACCCTCTGCCGTGATCGTCTAACTCTGAGCTGGATATTTTGTCAGTGGTGATCGCCACGTGAGGTCCATGGATATCGCCTAATGGACAATGCGCAATCGAACCTCGTTCTCAGTGATTGCCACGGTATTGTAAGATGACACCTCACTCACAATTGCTGAGATCTCATGTTCATCAAGAGTTGTTTCTCTGAGCGAGCCCCGACTCGCCGATTGAGGCAATGCACGCTAGAAGAAATAACCTTAATTAAAAGTTTGTGACTCTCCAAAACGCCCATTGTGATTTACGTGTTAGTATGATGCGATCGAGTCCTTACAGGGTGACACTTCGCCAGGCATCTTCTTCGTGGGTCGTATACGCATGCAGTTAATACCAAATCACATGAGCTTCTTGACGGTCTGGATGGTATCTGACTCGCACAAAGACGGCCCCGCCAGGTTTAGGACCGTCGAATCACTGGATTTTGAGGCTGGGACCACGAGGGCCAACCCTGCAATGCTGCCCGGTAGCTGTGAGGTCGACTTCCCGTTCAAGCTCAGACCCACCAGCGTATATGTCTCGAGTACTCGGTCCGGAGTGGTCGTGACGTTGTTATTCCCAAGAACACACACTTGTGTGGCATTGGTAGTTACTGATTAACGCGTCGCCATGCATCTTCTTCTTGGATCGGATACGAGTAGACACCACCCAGTAGCTTCCCGCAGTGGATCCGCAGCCATTCGGGCTTTGTGACGGGCTGGACCTCGTTCAACTCGCAGAGAGGGGACCCACGAGCCGATAGCACGACGACTTTACTTGGGTTCGCTGCTGCCAACGTGCTGTCCATCCACGAGGACGGAATCGCAGCGATCGTGGTGTCCACAAAGTTCAAAAACGCGAGTTGGTCGAGGTTACCGATAGCGTCCGGCAAGTGATCGATCGGATTGCCGTTCATGCTGATGCCCACAAAATGGTTCGATTCCAAAAGGCCGTCGGGGACGGTCGTAAGGTTGTTCTTGCCAAGACTCAGGACAAACACACTGCGCGCGAGCGTAAGCACTTTCGGGTACTCGGTCAGTTCTGGATTGCCTTCGAAGCCGACAATGCCCACGTGGGCCCACGCCGTTTCAATCGCTGGCGGCAATGTCGAGATGTTGGTCTCGCAGAACTGAATCGCCCATACGGTGCTGGGAAAGTCTACGGCGATCAAGCCCTCGGGAAAGCCACTGGCGTTAACACGCGCGAGATAGATCACTTGAAGCTGCGGGTGGTACGCCTGGCGTAGTGCTGCGTCCACACCCCAGGATGCTAGTGTGGAGTCGTAGATCTTGATCATCGTCAGAGACTTGAGCTTCTGGATCGCTGCTGGTACGTGCAGCTGTGCGCAGTTGGAGAGAATCAAGTTCTGTATCGATAGCGGATCAACCGTATTGAGGATGGTTTCCATGGTCTCTTGATCTCCAGTTGTGTGGCGCTTGGAGCAACTGATCTCGAGCGATGCACAAGAGTACGAGAGCGACCCCCACGGTCTCATTTCCAGCAGACAGTCTGGGTCGTGGTACCGAAACGACGTGATCGTGGTCGTGAGATGGAACGAGACGATGGTGGCACCCCACAGCAATAGCACAAGGTCCAGAAAGCGAGAGAGCCTGCTACGGGGCGATCTGGCTCGCAGTACTTCTGGTGGACGTGTATTCACGGTGACGGTCCGCTTCTCATCATACGCTCGCAAGCCGTCGATCGCCACTTTCGCCTTCCACAACTGATATTGGAGTGACAGCAATCCGCTCGTCTTTGAGATCAGATCGAGCCACGACGTCACGAAGATTTGACGCAATTCTGAGACTGCGTTGACATACCAAATGTCGTCATAGTAGAATACGACCGGGTACAGGCTGACGGAACCATCATAATCGCGATAGTAAGGAGAGAAGATCGCCAGCGGTATCACCACGTTGTAGACGAGGTCGAGACTTGAGTCGACTAGTAGCCGACCCAGTCGGATGTGTGCCGTCGGACGATTCCCCATGATGCAATGAAGAATGAGGGAGAACCAGCAGTTGGTCACAATCACGAGCGCGGACAAGCGATTGATCGAGACGCTCGCGACGAGATAGCTGATCTTGTAGACTTGGAACGTTTGGAACGCGACCTCCCAGAGCACGAACAAGCGAGTGATCTCCTCATCGTACCGCGACCAGACGCTTGCTGTATCTGCGCTGTTGGTTGTAAGCGTCACACTGGCTGGTAGCGGCTCTGGGAATACCTGGCCACCCGCGACCCCAGCGGGCTGCTTTGATCGCGACCACGTGAGCAAAGCCAAGACACGAACGATAAGTCGACGCGTCGGAGACAGCGAGTAGAGAACGACGAGCGCGTGCGTGCCGACAGTCGCGATAGTCGCGAGAATCACGGGTCGCAAGAATAGTAGCGTGTTCGCGCCGAGCTGATTCAGGCCAATTTGGATCAATGGATCCGTGAGAGAGAATTGATAGAGCAAGGCGATGCCGACAGTGAACGAGAGCGCGGCGGCATTCGCGACAACGAGCCAGACGCGTACGGACCACACGAGCCACATGCTGTCGTCAGTGTGTATTGAACACTGGTGCGGTATCGCGTTCGTGTGGTCAGAGTTGGGGATAAAAATATCCTTACACGGAACCAACATTCTGATGGCTGGACGAGCACACCTCGACTACAGATTCCAAGTTGGAATCTGTAGTCGATGTGTGCTGAATCTGTATGCGGGATACCTTGTCTGTCGTGATCGTGGGCTGTATCCACTGGTGGGCGCAATCGATGGGGAGGGACACCAGCCGTTCGCACAGCACCCTACGCGTCGGAGGGACGCGTAGAGTGCGAGTGATGTGCGAACGGTTGAGCTGGCAGAACGTGCTGGTGATGGTCTCGCGGTGGTCCATTGCCCGATTGGGTGGTTTTCCGAGCGCTGCAGGCGCGGAGGAAAACATGTTTTCTGGACGACGGATATGGAGGCCATGCGATCACGACTTCATGTCCGATCTCTGATCCCGTTCCAGCCCACGCGGTGCTCGGCCATCTAAGGTAGCTGAGGTTTTTCACCCTACCAGTCTTACTGGATGAGGTTTTCCTTAGATAGTGTAGTCGAGATTGAGGTGCAGGTCATTCGCCGTTTGCCCGAGCTCTGCGCTGCGCTCCAACTCCAGCTCGGCCGCGTTCGGCACGCAGTCGCCAGCGCGTCACCAACGAGCCCAGCGCACCAGGTGAGGCGGCCGTTCGCTCAAAGGCCGAAGGTCGTGGCTCGTAGGCGGCTGCTACCGCAATGTCCACCCACGCAGCGGGAACCGCCGCGATCTTGGTGTCCACAAAGTTGAGGATCGCCAGGTGGTCGATATTGCCGAGACTCTCAGGCAGTCGCGCGATCGGATTGCCGTCCAT
>JAADVC010000079.1:0-39524 GCA_023334575.1 Pythium volutum | reverse complement strand
GAAGGAGAAGAAGGAGCGCGTGAGCAAGAAGGATCTGCGCAAGGCCGCGGCCGACGAAAAGAAAAAGGCCGAAAAGGACATTGCGCTCGAGAGCATGTCGCTCGCGGATCGCCTGGCCGAGGACGGCATTATCACGACGTGCTCGCAGTCGGTGCGCGCTGTCCACAAAAACTTCAAGGACATTAACGTCGAAAACTTTTCGCTTTTGTTCCACGGCAAGAAGCTCATTGAAGACACGACCATTTCGCTCAACTATGGGCGTCGGTACGGGTTGATTGGCCGCAACGGCTCGGGCAAGTCGACTTTTATGAACGTGCTCGGCGCGCGCGGTGTGCCGATCCCCGACTCGATCGACATTTACCACCTCAAGCACGAGATTGAGGCCAGCGACATGACGGCGCTCGAGGCCGTCTTGGCCGTTGACGAAGAGCGCAGCAAGCTCCAGAACGAGGCCGACGAACTCTCGGAGCAAATGCTCGACGAGTCGCTGAGCGAGGACGCGTCGTCGGCCATCTCGGAGCGACTCACGGACATTTACGAGCGCCTCGAAGAGATGGACGCTGACACGGCCGAGCTGCGCGCGCGTGCGATCTTGTCGGGCTTGACGTTTTCGGACGCCATGATGCAAAAGAAGACGCGCGACTTTTCCGGTGGCTGGCGCATGCGGATTGCATTGGCGCGTGCGCTGTTTATCCAGCCGACGCTGTTGCTGCTAGATGAGCCGACGAACCACTTGGACATGGAGGCCGTCGTGTGGCTCGAAGACTACTTGGCCAAGTGGAAAAAGATTTTGCTCATGATTTCGCACTCGCAGGAATTCATGAACGAAGTGTGTACGAACGTGATTGAGCTCACGCAGCACAAGCTCGAGTACTACACGGGCAATTACGACACGTACGTCAAGACCAAGGAAGAGCGCGAAGAAAACCAAATGAAAAAGTACAATTGGGAGCAAGACCAGATCAAGCACATGAAGGAGTACATTGCGAAATTCGGCCACGGCTCGGCCAAGCTCGCGCGCCAAGCGCAAAGTAAGGAAAAGACGCTCGCCAAGATGGTTCGCGAGGGGCTCACGGAAAAAGTGCAGGCCGAAACCATTGGCGATTTCAAGTTTCCCGACCCGGAGCGACTGCCGCCACCGGTGCTCATGTTCCAGAACGTGTCGTTTGGGTACCCGGGCTCGCCGCTCTTGTACACGGGCGTCGAGCTCGGACTCGATCTCGACTCGCGCGTCGCGCTCGTGGGCGCCAACGGCACGGGCAAGACGACGCTGCTCAAGCTCATTACGAACGACATTGTGCCGGTCGAGGGCAATGTGCGTCCCCACACGAAGCTCCGTGTCGCGCGCTTTAGCCAGCACTTTGTCGACGTGCTCGATCTCACAATGAACCCACTCGACTATTTCCGCTCGCTGCTGCCGGGCAAGTCGGTCGAGGACGTGCGGTCGTACTTGGGGCGGTACGGCATTTCGGGCGAAGTGCAGACGCAGATTATGGGCCAATTGTCGGACGGCCAAAAGAGCCGCGTCGTGTTTGCCTACATGGCCCAGCAGAATGCGCACATGCTGTTGCTGGACGAGCCGACGAACCACTTGGACATGGAGTCGATTGACGCATTGGCGCGCGCGATCAACAATTTCCAGGGCGGCATGCTGCTGGTCTCGCACGACATGCGGCTCATTTCGCAGGTCGCCAAGGAGATTTGGCTCGTTGAGAACCAAAAGATTCGCGTCTACGAAGGCGAGATTAGCGATTTCAAGATGCAGGTCCGCAAGCAGCTCAAGCTCGAGCCCAAGAAGACCATGTAAAGAAAACGGTGTTTCCCCAGTCGAGCACGAGAAGCGATGGGGGCGAACGACAAGCCCCTCACTCCACATCCACTGTTGGCTGTTTGTACGCATGGACGTATTGGCATGCGATCGTTCATGGTGCTGCATGTTTGCCTTTTATCACTCCTCCGCCATAGATAAACCCAGTATTTACGCCTGGTAACCCAAAAAATACACACAAAAACACCAGTCTCGTTTAGTCTTCTGACTGGTTGTTTTCATGGCCCGTGGCGCGCGACTGACGGCGTGCGCTTCGGCTGCTACGCGTACTCATACGGGGTGGAGCCTCGTCGTCGGTCGAGTCAGATTCGTCCTGGTCGCTTGGACGGCTGTAGGCGGTGACGGCGGTGGTGGTTGGCCCGTCACGGTGAGAGGCGCGTCGGCGAGGGGTGGCTCCTGTTGGAGGAGACGAGGGACTGGGACGTGCGTCCTCTGCATCCTCTCGAGAGGCAACAGCACTAGAGGTGGAGGCGGACGCCGATGTCCGCGACAATGTGGACACGGCCGGTGCACTCGTTACAGCGAACGCTGACGCTGACGCCGACGTTGGCGGCAAACACGCGACGCTGCGTCTGCGTCGCACTGCCGCGGCCCCACTGGTCGCAGCGCGGTTAACCGCGACGATGCGGTCGCGGTCCACGAGCACGCAGCCGCAGGTCGCGTCGTCGCCCAGCGCGTGGTCTTTCGACGTTGAGAAAATGGTCACGACGCGCGCGCGCTTGGCCACGGCCACGCCGTCGCCGTGGGCCTCGTGGGCGCGCAAAATGTGGGTCAGGTCGTGGCTCTTTAAAAAGTCGGTAATGGCCTTGTCGCCAAAGCTCACGGCGCTGCCGCCGCGCTGCACGCTGGGGCCAAAGCCCGAGAGCGGGTCGAGTGCCGGCTCGTGGTGTTCACGGGCCGGGTCGCCCCAGAGCAGATCGCTGACCATGCGCAGCTGCGGGTTCGCGTCGTAGCTCGCTTTGTCGAGCACATCCAACGACACTGCCGCTGGCAGCCTGTGGATCGACGCGAGACGGTCCGCGTCGCCGGGCGCGGAACTGAGACGGCGCGGAATGCCGCCGTGGACACAAAAGACGCGCGAGTCAATGGTCGCGGCCAGCGGCAGCCGGTCGAACGCGTGGTTAATGTGGTGCCACACGACCGCGCCCTCGTCGCGTCCAAAGCGCGCGCGGCACTGCGTGAGAAAGCAGCCGCTGCCGTAGAAGCTCTCGCGTCCGTTCACGGCGCGCGTCTCGTGGTTGCCACGGAGTAGCTCGACTTTGTGCGGGTGCAGCAGCTTTTGCGCAAAGAGGTAGGCGACGCACTCGAGCGACGACGCGCCGCGGTCCACATAGTCGCCCAGAAAGAGAAACGTGCCGGCCGCAAGGCCGACGCCCAAGCGCCAAAAGTGCTGCACAAAGAACGAGAGGTCGCTCCAGTTGCCGTGGAGATCGCCAAACACGTAGACCGGACTCGCGAGCGCGAGACAGCGCGACTCGGTCTCGAGCAGCGCACCGACGTGGGCGCTGAGCTCGACGAGGTCGGCGCCAAACTGAATCGAGTGCAAGTACGGAAGCGAGAGCACGGGGTTCAAGAACGCGGCCGCGATGCGCTCGGCGAGCGCGACGCCGACGCGAGCGTCGTGGGTTTGCTGGTGCTGCGTCTGCAGCGCAGCGAGTATGCGGGTCGACTGGAGACTTGCGTGGCGACCGAGGCGGGTCGTGTGGATGTCGCCGCGCTCTGTGATCGAGTGCATCCACGGCACGAGCTGCGGACCGACCGCTTCGAGATCATTGTGGCGGCGGGATACCGGTAATATTGGTGATGTTGGTGGTACTGGTGCACTGTCGCAACTGTCTCGCTTCGCCACGTGGTGCTGCGCGAGCTGGTCCCGCAAAAACGCGATCTCGGTGTCTTTCTCGACGCGCATGACTTGGAGCGCCTCCTTGAGTTTCTATTTGGTGTAGTATCGTATCCCACTTAGCATTTCCTATTGCAGCACAAATCACAGTGAAGCGCTACAGCGACGCACCTGGATCTGGAGGTGCAGCTGCTTGAATGGACTCGCCTCGGTCCCGAGCACCATTGGCGATTTAAGCTGGCCAAACATGGGCGACGCCTGTCCGCGCCGCTCGCGGTCGGGGCTCGGCGCGACGCCGTCGCTTCGAAGCTGCAGCGCAAAGAGTGCGCGTGGCAGTGCGACTGTGGGCGACTGCAGAAGCCCACCGGCACCGCCAGTGCCCCTGCAGACATGGCCATCGTCCTCGTCCTGCTGCTGCGAGCGGCCCTCTTCGACAGGCTCAGCGGTGGATGACAGGGCAAGACTCATGGCGACGCAGCCACAGTCTCTATGTAGAGCGTTGTGCAGTGGCGTTGTCCGTGGGCCGCGTGGGCCGCAGCAGCGAAAGCGAGCGTCTCATTTCCAAAGTCATGGGCCGTGTCCCTATTTAGCTTTCGCTCCCCGATCTTTCCAAAATAGCCAGCGAAAGGTCGCGCTACGTCGGATTTGATTGGTTAGAAGTCATATTTACGATCTGGATTGGCTAAAAATGAAGTCCAAATGGCCCGTCCAGCGAAAACACACAAAAGGCAGATCAGGAATATTGGTCCTGGTGGTGCCGGCCATGCGGATCCAGACACGGCGCCCGTATCCACTGCCGCTGCTCTGGCTTCTCCTGGTCGCGCTGGCAGTCGTAACGGCCGCAGTACCACGCAGAGAGATTGACTGGGATGCGCTGGAGAAGGCGTGGGAGGCCGGCGACGCGCTGCCGGAACGGCGCTCAGGAGCCGACGACCAATATGACAAGCTCAGTGCCATGTGAGTGAAGGGGCCTTGTAATCTGGCTGGATATCTACTCTACAAATATTGACGGCAGTGCATGTGGTGAGTGGCTAGGTCGCAGCAGCAGGCCAATGCCATGGGGCCGCAGATGGTCTTTGTGACGCTGCAGACGCGCGAGCCGCTGAGTGAGCTCGCCAGTCGATGGAAAGAGGTGAGAAGATCATTTGAGAGTCGGAACGAATGTCTGAAAACGACTGACCATTGGAGATGGGTAGATGCTGTGGAACGGCGGTGTAGAGGTCACGATCTACGAGATCGAGGCCGCCAAGGTGCTCATAGGTCTACAGAAAGGTCTGTTCCTGCGGGAGCTGCGGCTCTTTCTCCACGAGCAGCACGAAGTCGTCACCTACGACTGGAGCAGCAAGACGTACGCTCGCGACGACGCGATCGAAAGCGAAGACACAGTGCCTCCGAAGCCGGACAAAAAGAAAACGAAGAAGAAAAGCAAGCACACAACCAAGAAGAAGACGCGCAAGGCGAAAGCACCGACCCATGCTCAACCTGCACACGATGGATTTTAAAAGATGCGGAAATCAAACTTCATACTCCTGTAGCACTCCGTGCCTTCTCATTCACCCTTGACTTCTTCGAGCAGCTTCGTAAGCGACGCGTTCTTCTTGACACTCTCGTGGAACGTATGGAACTTGGGGTGCGTGTCCGTGTCACGCACCTGGCTGAGCGCCTCCACGACGCGCAGGCCACTGCGGATCAGGTCCTTGGCACGCTCCACCTCCGTGCCCACCTGATCTTCCTTGATCTTCTTGTTGACTGTCTTCTCAAGAGGCTCCAGGACCATGTCGAGCGATCCCACGACCACACCCGGCTTGATAACGCAGATCTTGATCACAATCTGGTGGCACAGCGTCTGTACATCAGCATGGTCCTTAAGGCCGAGCTGCAAGTACGGGAAGAAAGCAGCAACTTCCAGATGCTGCGGAAGCACGTCGAGAAGCGTATCGGCACAAGCATAAGCCGCCTTGCGCAACGGAAGGGCATCGTCCACCTTGTGCTTGAATGGACCGAGATCCACCACACGCTCCAGCTTGACTTCCGCGGCCTTGAGAAGCACCGGGAATATTTTCTCCTTCATATGCGGCGCAAGGAACGTCGACTGGTGGTGTGCCGACGTGTTGAGCGCGAGGAGTGCAGCCCGGCGAACGTTGAGATCCTCGTCCTCGAGGGCTTTCACAAACGGCGTGACGTCAGTGAACAGCGCACGCACAGCATCAGTGTTGCCGCTAGTCGTAGTGGCCGTCACCGCGTTCTTGATACTCGTCACACCCGTCCATCGTGAGTGAACAGATGGGGACACGGTCAGCTCGAGAATCACGGGGACGAGCTTCGTCGAGTCCGTAACAGCCAGTTTTCCGAGACACGCCGCTACGAGATTGCGCACGCCTTCTTCCTCGCGCTCGCTGAGCGTCTTGAGCACGGGCAAAACACGATCAATGTAGGCCGAAAAGCCATCATCGACGCTTGTACCGTGGTGCGAAATAACTTCACGGAGTGCCGTCAACAGCAGATACGAGTTCTCACCCTGCTCCAGACCTCGAACAATAGTCTCTAAGTATTCCGCCTTGTTTCCCACGCAGATACTGCCCAACGCGTACGCGGCCGCCGACTTGACATCCTCGCCCGACGCGTTGAAGTTTTCAAGGATGACCGGCTTGACGTCAGCATAGTTGTTGTCCGTGATGGAGATCACGCGGCCAAATTCACCCAGGCAGTACAACGCCAAGACACGGTTCTTCTCCGAGCTGGGCTGCTGGATCTCCGCGACAAACTTGTTGAAGGCGCTGTGACGATCATCGTCCGTCGCGGCAAAGCAGACTGAGGCAACGCAGCGAGCGACATTCACCGTCGCCTGGCGCGAGAGATCCGATGACGGTGTTGTAAGCGCCGCAAACAGCGCGCCAAAGCCAGAGAGCTGTGTCAGTTGTCCGAAGAATGCCTTTAAGGCCGTGAGTGTCGCGCCCTGTATAATCGCACTTTGGGCAAGAGCGAGCACATTCGTCACGACGTTCTGCTGCACTGCGGATGTGTCCACGACATTCGGGTTGGCCTTGAGTACGTTGGAAATGAGTGTGATGCCCAGACGGCACAGCTGCAGGTCGCTATCGACAAGGAGGGCCGACGCGTCCGTCACGACCTCGGCCAACAGTTCGGGTTGGATGGCCTTGCCATGATGCACGACGATGTCGTTGAGTGCGTCGAGGGTCGCTTGCTTAAGCGTACGTGACTGCTGACGCAGCAACTGCGACAGCGTGGACGTGGTATCGGCGAGAATGGGGCTCAAGTCAATGGCAAGGGGCGACCGCGCGATCACCGCAATCGCTTTCATGCTCTGGACGCGCGTGATCTCGTTATTGAGACGCTCCATAAGAACAGGAAAAACGTCGTTCACCCGCGCACCAAGCTCGTCGCCGGCACGCGCTGCCAACTGACCTGCACAGCTGATCGCCGCCTCCTTGATCTCTTGATCGATATCGTGGGCCTTGAGGCTCGGAAGTATACCGTCAAAAAGTGGAAGAGCATGCTTCTTCACGAGCGAAGGCTCGCCACCTTCGTCGGGGCGGAGAACAAACACGAGCGACTCAATCAGTCCGAGAGCTTTGGCGACTGTCTTGTACCAGTCACCACTCACTGCCTTCAACGAAACAGCCACCAACGCTGGCATATGCTTGACAAACGGTTCCGCCTTGTGGGTGTCGATAAGAAGACGCAAGTAGATCATCGTTTCCAGCTTGAGATCTGAGTGCTTGTCCTCTGCCGCACGAAGCAGGTTCGGCATTAACACATCGACGTACTCGCCCAAATCACCACGCAGCACGAGTGTGAGCTCAGTTAGGAGGGCCAACACAGCACACCGCGACGCTACAGACGCCTTGGGGCCAAACTGCTTGTTGGCGGCGAGCACGATCGCCTTGGTGCGCTGCTTAAGCTTTTCCAGGCACGTGCGAATGGCATGGGATGGCGGGTGGCCATCGGTGGGCAAGGCCTTGCGCATCGCACCGAGCAGCTCAGCGAACACCGTAAACACATCGACTCGCACATTCTCCTCGCGCTCCTTGAAACGCGAGATGAGCAACGGGCTCGTCGTCGTGTACAGATGCTCGAGTAGCTCCTCACGGGTTGCGATCAGCGCTGCAATGACACGAAGCGCCGCACGACGCACTTTCCAGCTCGTGTCGTCGTCGTCACTGTAGTCATCACCATCGTCGGCGTCGCTGTACTCATCATCGTCGTCACCGTCCATCGGCTCATCGTCTTCCTCGTCCGTCTCGCCGTAGTTGTAGTTCGGGTCGTACTTGCTAAACTGCACGACGAGCTTGAGAATGCGGTCAATGTGGGGCGTGATACCGCTGTGACAGCGCACGACAAAGCTTTCAAACGCCTGGAAGCAGTTTTCACGCAGTTCGTCCGACGATTCGTTCTGCATGGCCTCGTCCTCCGGGTCGCCGCAAAAGTCGGCGAGAATCGGAATGATCGCGTCCAAGTGGTTACCGAGACGGTGGCCGGCTGACCGCGACAGCGTCCCGACGGTTTGGATGAGCGTGCGCTTGTCGGCCGAGTCCGTCTTGGTCTGGATGCCCTTAATCAGGTGGTCGATGAGCCGCGTGAGCAGCGGATCCGAGGCCATCACACCCAACGAGCCCACACAGGCCGTGGCGCGCTTGCGTACGAGTGGCGAGGCATCCGTGAGCTGTACGACGAGAAGGTTCATGATTTGTTCGTGCTCTGTGGCACACGCGTGACCAAAGCGACGCAGCAAATCCGTCAGAATATCAAGCGTTTCCGACTTGACGCCGGTCTCGGCATCCTTGGCGATGCCCGCGACCAGGCGCTCGCACAGATTCGTCGCAACAAACGCGCCAGTCTTGGGCGAAACGTCCGCCAAAATGGTCTTAAGACCGATCGCATAAATGTCGCGCAGCTCGGGCTTGCCGTTGAGAATCAGCTCGCTGAGCTTCTTGCAGATGTCGGCGACTTGGGCGTCCTGCACTTTCGTGACGAGGATACCAATGCTAACGAACCATTGTCAGAAAACATCAGCCACTTGGACACTCGCGCGTTTCCATCCACGAAAAAGTACGCACCATTTGACGGCGATTGACTGCACGTCGTTCGACTTGTCGTCCAACTGCTTGAGCACGGCCACGCAAACCCTACCAGCTCGGAGGGAGTCCCCCATGCACCAATACGAAACCCATAAAAATAGTACGCACTTGGCCTCCAGATACGAGCCGAGCTCGACGTTGTTGTTCAGTTCGTTGCAGAGATCCGAGGTCGCCATGTAGCGCTCGTCCTTGTCATAGTCGGTAGTCTGTAGCCACCCACAGAGATCGCTGGCGTTAGACCAGCCCATCGAACGACGCGCCGCGTCGTGCCCTTCCCCATGGACTCCTCACCTTGTCCAACAGGAGCGAAATACGCTCGTCCTGGCCCGGCATCGTCGTCGAGTTTCCTTTTCACCCTGGTGGTGCTTCTTCCCTTCAAGCGCGAATTCGCGGAATGGGGTGTTTTTTGGGTTGGATCTAGAAACCAGGAAGTTTTGGGTGGATATTGAGATATGGTGTGGGACACACTAAAGTGGGTTGGAAAATGCCCTTGGGAGAGTGACTTCAATGTGGTCATTATCGGCACTATTCTTGGAAGTGTGGGCAACATGCAGAACGAGCCAACCTGTTGGGAGAGACGTCGTGCGTCAGCAAATAGGCCAAGTGGAAGCAAGACAACGCCGCGCAAGAGAAGCTCTTTACAATGGGTATGTATTACATCCGTGGGAGCTCATGTGCGCTATCTCATGGACGTGCATGAGGAGCAGGTGATGACGATCTCGAGCTCCAGCAGCTCACGGATCTCGTGGCCGGCGAGATCGACCGGCAGCTCAAGACGCGCAGCGATGTGCTCGACACGATGAAGTCACAGATGACCAAAGTGATTCGAGAGTTTGAGGAGATGACGAGCACCGTGCAGGCGAAGCGGTCGTGGATGAAGAGCGTCGGCAAGACACGCGAGATTTACCCGACGAATGCGACCGCTACCATGCCCATTCACCCCGTGATTACGAACAGCAACATCGCACCGACGTCTCCTTCCAAGCTACCAAAGTGCGTTCCTGGTATTTGTATCAGTATACACGCGGGGGCTCACGCTGACGTTTGTACGAATAAGGCTCAGCGGATTGAAAGCGCGGAAAAAGCTGCAGCAGCAGCTCAACCGAAGCATCAGTGGCACGCTTCCTCAAGCAGAGGGCGTGCCGTCCGACGCACGAAATGCCGGCGGGAAAATTGCCTTTGGTGCGTTTCTTGGACTGATACTCAGTATTCTGCCATCTCCATCTGATTTTAATTTGTCTATTATCTTGCGCAGACAAGCGACTGCCTCGTGTCGCCAACATCGAGAAGCGCGTGGACGGTCTCCAGTCGATTTTCGCCAGTCAACAGAAGCAACTCATGTATGAAAAGGCGTTGGTGCGGTATCCACAGTGCCGAAGCAACGTGTTTGCACCCAGCGTCTACGACGAAGGCGACGCGGCAATGAATCCACCGCTACAAACGCCCCAACCAGCGCCGGAGATATCACTGGAGCTCGAGTTTGTCTATGGCATTAACCACGGTTCCAGTGCCAACACCAATCTCTCTCGAACCAACGCGGCTGGCCAATCGTCTGCCCACGCGAGCACGTCCAGTAACGTCTTCTATCTTTCGACGGGCGAGATCCTGTGGTTCACGGCGTCGGTGGTCATTCTCTATACGAAGCAAACCAACACACAGCGATTTTTCCGCGAGCACACGAATCAAGTGGCCAGCGCAGCTGTCCACCCAAACCAGCACATCGTTGCCAGTGGTCAGACCGGACGAGAAACTTTTGTGCTCGTGTGGGACGCCAACGAAGACCCGCTGGGCAAACGATTTGCGTGTCTCAAAGGCCACGCGGTCTCAGTCCGATCGATCAGCTTTTCGCACGACGGCAAACTCGTTGCGTCCCTGGGTGGCGATATGTTCAACACGATCTGCGTCCACGACTGGCGCGAACAGAGTCTGCTCGTGACGGCCCGTGGTCACAGTTTCCGCGTCCACACGATTGCGTTCAATCCGTACCAGGCGTACGGTCGCCCAGAGACCAAGCGCGGGAAGCGACCGGGCCAGGCTCTGCAAGACGACGATGTGTGCTACACGCTCGTGAGCTGTGGCGTGCGTCACATTCGCTTTTGGACGTTGACCAAGACCGAGTATGTGGCACCCACCAAGGAAGAGAGCGAAGACAGCGCGTTTTACGGCTCGTCCTTTGGCGGACCGGCGCGACTACGACCGCCAACGCCTCAAAAGAAAATGTGGAAACTCGAGGGCAATGTGCCGTCGTTCCACGGGCGCCTGGATGTGCAAGACTTCACGAGTATTACGTTTGTGGACGACGCGCCACCGCTGTACGTGTACGACGAAGAGGCCAAAGAACTGGCCCCGTTGAACGCCAACGACCACTCGCTTGGTCGTGTCGTCGCTGGCACGGCCAAAGGCGACCTGTGTGTCTTCTGGCAGCCTCGACGTGGACCTGATGCGGACGAGATCCCGGAAAAGGACCGTGCAAAAGAACCAGCCAAGTGGTGGGAGATTCCGGACGAGCACTCGGATGTCGAGATAAACGAGCTTGTCCTAGAGAAGGTTGTGTACGAACCGACGGCGCGACTCGTAGAGTTGGTTCCGCATAACGTCGCCACGGGTAACCGCTTCAAGATTTCCAAGCAGGCACACGTGGAAATGGACGGTATCCACAAGCGACTGCAGGTAAAACCCAACTCAGCGCAACTTCACACGCGACTGGCAGAACTCACGTACGGGGGACCGTTTGCGCATGAAGGCTGCGCCTATCAACTCGCGTTTTGCAAGAAGAACAATCTGATCCTGTCGAGCGGCGCCGACGGTCGGCTCGTGCTGTGGAAGTGCGAGATGACTCAGGCCGTGCGTGTCCCCGGCGTCAATTCCCAGGGTGTGTTCACTCCGTTGACGGGGTCCTTTAGCGAGGGCCAGCACTCGCTGACACCGTTGGACGAGGAGACCAAGGTCTTCCGCCTGCCACTCCAGTTCCCAGATGAGATGACCACGTCCCCGACAGGCAGCAACATAGCCGCCCAGCCAAAGCCGACGAGTATCGCTTGGAAAGAAGATGGCAAATGCGTGGTCGTCGGGGCGAGTAACAACTGTATCTGGGAGCTCAACATCGTCACGGGTGAGTGGACTCTGGTCTTTGAGGCACGCACTGGCTGTATGGCTTCGTCGAGCTGCCACCCAACGAAAGAAGAAGTCGCCACGGTCTCGTACGATGGGTATCTCACGCTGTGGGACCTGAGACGGCATGTGTGCAAACGAAGACTCTTTCTCGGGGGCGACAGCAGATCGCCGCTGCACCCAAACAGTCCCAAGCCAACGTGCATGGAATTTCATCCGTTCGGAGGTGAAATTGTCATTGGCTACAGTAACGGGGAGCTCATCGTTGTGTCATATAACGAGCTACGGATCGTCAAACGGAAACGCATCAAGGCCCACGTCGCTGCGTCCACGACGTCTGCCTCGAGCGTGGACGGCGGATCGGCTTGTGCTGCTCCCTGTATTGCCCAAGTCAAGTACGATCCGAATGGCAGTGCACTTGCGGTCGGCGCAAAAGACACGCACATCTACGTCTTTGATGTGACAAACGGATACAAGAAGCTCCACGTGTGCGAAGGCCACTCGAGCGCCGTCACGCAGCTCACATGGAGTGTCGACGCCGACGTACTGCAGAGCAACGCCGCCGACGGGGAAGTGCTCTTTTGGTCCCGTGCCAATGGAGCCATGAAGCAGATCACAGATGGATTCCTCGTCCGGGACACGCAATGGGTCAAGTGGACTTGTGTCTTTGGCTGGGCGACACCTGGCGTCTGGGCCGACGACGCGTCCAATCTCGTGGATATCGCGGCCGTGGCGACCTCTGGACCGAAACACAGAGATGCCTCAACCGGCCAAGAATCTGCGGAGCCGTCTAGCGAAATCCAAGGAAATGACGAGGGCGAAGGCGTACTGGCAGTTGCCAACCGAAATACTCTACGGCTCTTTCGGTGGCCGGCATCGCGTGGCTCCAAATGCAAGACGTACCACGCACATTCGTCGCTGCTCTCGTCCGTGTGCTTTGCTTTCAACGACCGCTACGTACTCTCGACGGGCGGAGACGACGGTACACTGATGCATTGGAAGTGCAGCCTCTTGAGTGCTATGGGTAGTCCACTGCAAACCACATTGAAGCGGAAGCAGCAACTGCGATTAAATCAGATCGACGATACCGACGGCGGTGACCTTGCATCGAGCCCCGTGCCGCCACCTGCAAGCGATCGAAGCAACAACGGCAATCGATCACCACGTCAAGTGTCTAGACAGTACCGCGAGCGTACGAATGACCGAGAGTCGGTGGACGATCTTGAGGAACCATCGACTCGCATGTCGACTCCACGCCGGCCGTCGTCCTCAGCACAGTCGTTGGTGGCGATATCCCAATGCCGTGCAAAGCACGATTTTGTAGCGGAAAATGCGGACGAGCTGAGCCTCAAGGTCGGCGAGCTCGTCCGCGTTCTCTCCATGGAAAATGGCGAATGGTGGCTCGGCGAGAGCTGCGACGGCACGCGCGGGATCTTTCCCTCGACGTATGTGGACGAGATTTCGACCGACATGAGCGAAACCGCCATGGTTATGACCGACAATGCTGTCGATGTCGATGGTGCACCGGCAGAGGATCCAGCTGATGAAACCGTCGAGGTGCCACCGGAAGGAGGTGTAGAAGAAGGTGCGGCAACACCATTACAGGAACCTGCAGAGGAAGACGGCGGAATGTAGCCATGTCTCATTTCGAGCGTGTAAATATGTTGATACTAAATGCCTAGATTCGTAGTTCCACTTCAACCCAGATTAAAATGTTGCGCGAAGGTCGCTCGAGTCACAGTGTTTTTCTGAAGGGATGGGCACCTGCGGACGAAACTGCGCAAACACACACTCTGTCTGGGTCCACTGCGGGGGACGATCCGGATCCTGACGGTCGCCGCCCAACAGCTCCAATCGCCATTCGCGGATCTGCTCCACGAAACGCTTCCTCCCCCTTCTACCACCACCACCCACTCGATCACCTGCCACCATGGTCCAGTACCGCAGCACGCGTGGTGGAGTCAGCGGCCTCTCGTTCGAGCAGGCCGTGCTCACGGGGCTCGCGGCCGACCGCGGGCTGCTGCTGCCAGAGGCCGACCAGTTCCCGTCGCTGCCGCCGCAGGCGCTGAAGCACTGGGCCAAGCTCTCGTACCAGGCGCTCGCGGTCAAGGTCATGCGGCTCTTCATCGACGAGAGCGAGATCTCGACCAGCGAGCTCGAGTCGCTCGTGCACAAGAGCTACAGCGACAAGACGTTTCGCCACCACGTGACGACACCCGTCATCAGGCTCACGGACCAGCTCTTTGTGCTCGAGCTCTTCCACGGCCCAACATTTGCGTTCAAGGACATTGCGCTCCAGTTTTTGGGCAATCTGTTCGAGTTTTTCCTCAAGCGCAAGAATGCTGGCAAGGCGGCCGACGAGCCCAGACACGCGATCACGGTCGTTGGCGCGACCTCGGGCGACACGGGCAGCTCGGCCATCTACGGACTGCGCAACAAGGAAAACATTGAAGCTTTCATCCTGTTTCCACATGGCCGTGTGAGCCAGATCCAAGAGCGCCAGATGACCACGGTGCTCGACGCCAACATCCACAATGTGCAAGTGCGCGGCACGTTTGACGACTGCCAGGCGATCGTCAAGGACCTCTTTGCCGACGCTGCGTTCAAGCAGCAGTACAGCCTCGGCGCCGTCAACTCGATTAATTGGGCGCGCATTCTCGCGCAGATTGTCTACTATGTGTACGCGTACCTGCGACTCAAGGAGCAGGGCGTCGAGCACGTGTCGTTTGCCGTGCCCACGGGCAACTTTGGCGACATTCTCGCGGGCTTTTACGCCAAGAAGCTGGGCGTGCCCATTGACAAGCTGGTTGTGGCGACCAACGAGAATGACATTCTCAACCGCTTTTTCCAGACGGGCAAGTACCATCGCCACGCGATCCAGCACACGTCGTCGCCGTCCATGGACATCTGCGTCTCGAGCAACTTTGAGCGGTACCTGTTTTACCTCGCTGGTGAAAATGCTGACGTGTTGCGTGGCTGGATGCAAGAGTTTGAAAAGAGCGGCGAGCTCACGATCACAGGCGAGCTGCTTGAAACGGCCCAGCAGCAAATGAGTTCGTATGCGATCCTCCAAAAGGACGTGAACGCTACGATCAGCAAGTACAAGAAAGTGCACGGCTACCTCTTTGACCCGCACACGGCCATTGGCACTGCGGCCGCCGAGCTATTTGGCTTTGACCACTTGGCGTCGCAGCCCGACGGCGCCGTCGTGGTCGTGGGCACGGCCCACTATGGCAAGTTTTTGCCCGTCGTGTCGACGGCGCTGGGCGTCAACGAGGCCGAGATTGATCAGCACGCGCTACTCAAGGCGTTGGAGAAGCTGCCGACGCGGTCCGTGATTAGTGAGAATGCCACGGCCGCTGTTGCCGCGCTCATCAAGGACACGACCGACAAGCGGAGAGCGAGCGTGACGATTACCACGACGGCGTCGACCACGAGCAAGCACAAGAAGAAGCACTCGGCCACGCACAAGGCGGCCTCGGCGTCCGCTTCGTCGACGTGGGCGTTTGGCGAGACGACGATCGTGGTGGCGGGTGTAGTGGTCGCGGCCGTGGCCGTCGCGTTCTTTGCAGTGAAGCGCAAGTGAGCCCAGTAGTGACGCTAGTCTGAATAGTTAGTTCATGGCTCTACTTCTACGAGCTCGAACGCATTCAATGGAAAAGAATAAATTAAAATCTGCATTGTGACGCACAGATTCAGCGAACCAACGCAGAGAGAATGAGGAAGAACCCAGAGGGAACTGTCGGTCGGGGGGGAAAGGGCGTCCGGGGGCGTGCGATCCAAGGGTCTGGGTTTGCTTTTTCTGGTTTCAGTCTCGTTTGTATCAAGACATGAAATTGCTCACATGATGGTGCACGTCGCGCACGACGCGCCGCACTGCTGCGACTGGCTCTGCGCCATCAGCGCCTTTTGATGCTGGCGCTGGAGGCTCTCGCGCGTGACTGTGATACTGGTCGGGCTGCCAATCGTGCCCGACACGCGGAAGCTCTGCTGCGATGGCTTGGCCGGCTCCTTGGGCGCGAATGCAATGCGTTCTCGTGTGTACTGGTTCTCGTACGAGTATTCTCCCGGTCTATTGGGACACAGCCAACGTTAGTCTCCGCATATCCATGATCCATACTGCAGTAGTAGTGCGTGACGTACCGAGTGCGCGAGAGCACGCGTCGCCAGCCCTGTGGTAGCCTCGCAATGTTGTGCGAGTGGTCCGTGGGCGAGAGCAGCCGTCCGACGGGCACAATGATCTTCTTGAACGCGTCCATGACGTTGGTCGCGTCGAGCGCCGACGTCTCGATAAACTCCATCGAGTGGGAAGCCGCAAACCGCGCGGCCTCGAGCGTCGACACTTGGCGCGTGTGCGGCACGTGCGCGAGGTCGCACTTGTTGCCCACGAGCACCATGACCAAATTCTCGTGCGAGTGCTCGTGGATCTGTGCGAGCCACTTGTCAACGTTCTCAAAGGACGCGCGGTTCGTCACGTCGTACACAATCATGGCGCCGACGGCGTTGCGGTAGTACGCGGCCGTGAGCGACTGGAAGCGGTCCTGGCCGGCCGTGTCCCAGACTTGCGCCTTGAAGCGGCGCTCGCCGACGCGGACCGTCTTGGTCGCGAATTCAAACCCGACCGTTTGCTTGGTCTTGGGTTGGTACTTGTTCTTGGCAAAGCGCAGCACGAGATTCGACTTGCCAACGCTCGAGTCGCCAATGAGCACGACCTTGAGGATGAGGTCCGGGTCGGGCGTCGACGACGGCGTCGAGCAGCGCGGACTCGTGGTCGTGCTCGAGGACGACGGACTGCCCACAGATGTGCGGCTCGCACTGAGCCGGTGGTCGAGCGGCTGGCTCTTGCTGGTGCTCGCCAAGGCCATCGCCGCCGCCGCCGACGACGACGGCGCGGCATGGGACCGCCGTACGAGCCGCTTCTGTGCGACCTGCTTGGCCGTGACGTACTCTTGCAGCGGGTTCGGGAACGAGACGCGCTCCCGTTCTTGCTCGCGCTTGCCCGTCATGGCAATGTTGGTGTGCGTGGTAGAGTGAATTGTCGAAAGTGGGGAGAGACTAAGAAGAAGCAAAAATATCGTACGCGCCGTCCCGCGTGGCGTGTAGCTTGTGAACAGATCCCGTGGGGAGCTTCGGAGCCGTCTGGGTCGGAGGGGGAGGAGGCGGTGCCACCGCAAAAGCAAGTGACTGAGCGGCTGAAAAAAAAGACGAGAAAAGGCAGCGCGTCTGCTCACTCTCCAAGGGCGAATGCCGGTCTGCTTTGCCCACAGCCTTCAAGTGACTACTGTACCGCTGTCTGTCTGCCCGCGGAAGGACGTGGGAATCGTTGGATCGCACGGTATTCCTGGGTGAATATACGCTATGCGTTAACGGAAAAGACGGTAAAATGTCATGAAATCTGGAAGCTTTGTGTGGGGACATGTTGGGAAAATTTCAGGAAACAGCGGAAGAAACGGATTTTGAAAAGTACGCATAGCCAAATGACTGCGTACTTAGTGCGAAAAAGTGGGCAAAAGAGTTCTGAAGCCATGTGGATTTTCTTCAAGCCCTTAGATGAGCCGCAGCCACTGTGCGTAGCAGCGCTCTTCGCGTACAAAGGCTGGCGCACACAATTGTGTAACTGCGACTACCGGTACTGCTGCTGCTTGGGGCTTCTCCACGGCGGCTGCGACGTGTCGCACTCGAGGCAGCGGTGCGCTGGTCACTTGGAAGACGGCGGGCGTGTCTTCGTCCCGACTTCGAGAAGAGTCCACTTTGCTGGTCGCTTCTTCAACGTCGTTACCATCACTCGCGCCCGAGTCCTCAGCCGACCGCACTTCTTCAATCTCTTCAACTTTTTTTTCGCCGTCTTCAACATGGCCGCCACGATCCACTGTCCAGTCTGCCATGAGATGAACAAGATCGCGCCGCGTGGCAGATTCATGAATCTCCGTATTGTCGACACCGGCGACCACGTAACCGCGAATGTCGCGTGGCACGGGCGACGGCAGCTCGTCCACGGCCATCTTGAACACGCGACTGAGCAAGTGGATGCCCTCGACGTCGCTCGCTGTGAGTAGTGTCACTGCCAAGCCGTGCTACACGAGAAAAACACAAATCTCAGGTCAAGGATCCCAGCCGCTTGGCTATCCACCTCTCTCCCTTCATCAAAGATCGCATCGCAATAAAAAAAGGATATCTTTCCGCCAAAACGGCCCGTGCGGCCGACACGGTGCAGATACGTCGCGGGATCACGTGGCAGGTCGAGGTTCACGACAAAGTTGACTTTGTCGACGTCAATGCCGCGCGCTGTGAGGTCTGTCGACACGAGCACGCGCAGTGCAACGCCGCGAAACTGCGCCATGACGTCGTTGCGCGTTGTCTGCGTCTGCGCGCCCGTGATGGCCGCGGCGGGCCAGCCCTGGCTAGCGAGTGCGGTCGCCAGCGCTTCGGCACGAAACTTGTCGTTACAAAACACGATGCATTGGTGGAACGCAATCTCCGACAAAAGTGACGCGAGCAAAACGAGCTTGGACTTGAGGTTGAGTGGATCGCTGGTAGTGTCGGTCTTGGCGGGCACGACGCGGTAGAATTGCCGCACGTGGCGCAGCCAGAGCTCGGGCTCGTGCTGCTTTTCGCGCTCGATCCATGCGGCGAGGTGCTCTTCCTGCGATGGCACGAGCTCGACGGAGACGTCGCTTGGGCCGCGCACACGCACAACCTAAACAGATACAAAATGAGAAAAGAGAAGAGCCACGAATGAGGGTGTGTGTGGTAAGAATGCTCGCACCTGTGGATCGCGCATCAAGCGCACAATAAGCACTAATTGATCCGGAGTGAATGTCGCAGAGAAAGCCAGTGTCTACGACACCAGAAAACGATCTTCGTGAGACAGAGGCCTTTGCAGGATGTCCATTCTAGCTTTCCCATGGTACCTGGCGGCGTTCCGGAATGGAGACAACAATTGCATCAATCTGCAGAACACACAAAGTCGCCGTTAGGATCCACTCAAGCAGCGCGCCACGACAAGCCCATAGACACTTTCATCTTCTACGAATTCGCCACTGAGAAGCTTGTCCACTTCGTCAAATACCAGAAGTCGGATGGATTTTGGACGGAATACGCCGTCTTCCATGAGCCACCGCACCCGCCCGGGCGTGCCCACGGCGATATGGCAGCCAGCGCGCAGTCGTTTCTGGGGAAGGATTCCACATAAAGCACTAGCAGTCAGCATCAACGCACTACGTCTCAATGGTTCGTGGGGGTTCCACAGTACCAACCTGGTCTTGTGCAATGGGCAGCCCGCCAATCAGCGGCACGATGCGGAGGTCGCCGCAGTCCGCCGCAAGCTGCCGCAGCACGGAATCGATCTGCATGGCAATCTCTCGCGTCGGCGCGAGAATCAAAACGAGTGGGTCACTGAGACCCAATGCTGGCGGTGCTCGCTGGAGCACGTGCTCCACGGCCGCGAGCCCAAACACCGCGGTCTTGCCCGTGCCCGACTTGGCCTGGCCAATGACGTCGCTGCCGAAAAGCGCGAGCGGAAGCGCACGCAACTGGATGGGCGACGGTGCATGGAAATGCATATTTCGCAGTGCTTGATGGAGCTCCTGGCGGAGCGGAAGCTGCGCAAAGGTCGTCGTGGGCAGCGCCTGGCCGCGGCGCCCGACGTCGTCCATGATGGTGCCGATCGCAGCCATTTTCAAAGTCAAGTCTGCTGGTAGTACTGTTAGTTTTCCCAATAGTAGCCCTCTGTCGAAGTGGAATGCGGCATTAGAGCGAGGGACATGTCACTAAAATAGGAAAGACGTTGCATCACGGTCATCCCATCTCGAGAATTCGGCCCGGACGGTCCCACGTAACTTGGCCGCATTCTCAATCTCTCTCCCTTTCTCGGCCGCTGTCATTGTTCTCTATCTCTCTATCTCTCTATCTCCCCGTCTCCACGCACTCCACTCGCCCATCCGACGCTTTGGTCATAGCGATGTGGTCGTGGCTGCTGGGCAACAGCAGCAGCAGCGCCAATGGCAGCGGTCGCGGCAGCCGCTTTGGCAGCTTCCTCCAGACGCGGCGCGAGTTTACGCTCGCCAACATGCACCACATCCACCACCAGCTGCTGCGGTACCCAGAGCTCCCGGACGCCGAGATTGTCGAGCTGCTGCGCGTGCTCTCGGAGTTTCTCATTTACTCGGACCAGAACCGCACCGACGGCTCGGGCGCCGGCACGACCATGGGCTCGCCGCCCGCGGCCGTCGACTTTGCGGCGTCGGCGTCGACGGCGGGCGTCTTTTTCGACTATTTTTGTGAAAAGAACATTCTCGCGCTGCTGCTCCAGTTGGGCGAGTCGGCGCCGCGCGTGGCCGTGCAGATCCAGTTGCTGCAAACGCTCAGCATTCTCGTGCAAAACATTGCCACGCGCACGTCGCTCTACTATTTACTGTCCAACAATTACGTCAACAAACTGCTCGAGTGTCCGTTCGCGTACGACCACGACGACGACGTGCGCGACTGGTTCGTGACGCTGCTCAAGGCACTGTCGCTGCGGCTGAACGAAGACACGGTCCAGTTCTTTTTCGACGCCGAGCGCAATTCGTTCCCGCTCTATGCGCAGGCGCTGCGCTTTGGCCGGTGCTCCGAGACCATGATCAAGGTGGCCGTCAAGACGCTCATGCTCAATGTGCTCAAGGTCCAGGACGACCGCGTGCGCCGCTTTCTGCTCGAGTACCAAAAGATGGCGTACTTTGCCGACGTCGTCGAGACGGCCAACGAAATGGCGCTCAAGATCCAGGGCCTGCTCAACATTTGGACGCCGACCGCGAGCGCCGTGACCGACAAGCTCGAAGAGGCCATTGACGCCTACATGGACCACTGCTACTACCTCCAGGACATGCTCGACGTGAACCTCCCCGAGCTCTGCTACAAGATTGGCGACTTGGTGTTTACGCGCCACGTGCAGCACCTGCTGGCCGTGAGCGTATTGCCGAATTGCAATCCGCCGCCGCAGCGCATCTCGACGCGGCTCGCGCTCTATCTGCTCACGCGCATGCTCGGCATTTTCGAGCACACGCCGCTGGTCAACGCCATTTCGTTTCTGTACGTACGCCTTGACTTCCTTGCCTTGTCGTGGTGGTCTGGATCGTATACTCATCAAAATGTTAATGTCTCCTTTAGTCTGCTGAGTCCTGACGCCCACGAGCGCAGCGAGTACGCGACGGTCGCACTGGGCGCTGGGGGGGCCGCTGCCAAGAAGAAGACCAAGAAGAGCGCACGGCGCAGCGCCACCACAAATGCCGCGAGCGGTGCAGACGCCACAGGCACAGCACCCAGTAAAACCAGTACCCGTAAAAAGTCGGGCATCAAGAAAGCGTCACGAAGGCGGATCGTGTTTCGCGCCCACGCGTCGGGCGAGTGCAATTCGCCCGTGTGTTATCTGCAGACGCGGTACAGCCACGGCGAGTGGCCACTCGAGGAAGTGCGCGCGTTTCAAGTGCGCGAGACAAATTGGTTTCGCCAGTCGCTGCTCACGCTGACCGAGTCGTCGGACGAGTTACTGGCGTCCACGGCCGTGCTCGTGGTGCTTGCGATCATGAACAATGATTGCGTGGACCAGTCGCTGCTGCGGGAGATGAACGTACTGCCGTACCGACTGCGGAAGCCCCACCACCACCAACATCACCATCCGCACAAGATCACTGAGGCTGCAGCAGCAGATACCAAGGGCCATGAAGACGGCGACACTGCGCACGAGTCGTCGGCATCGTCGTCGTCCGTGTCGTCGTCCCACGCCGAGACCGAGGAGAGTCCGAGCGACGGCACGGTCGAGATTGGTGGCGACGACGCGACCGCCAAACTCCGCGCAAAAGACCCGGCGCCGCTGCCGTCGCAATGGCTCATTGGCATTGCGCTGCGACAGCTCACGCGGGCCACAGACGTGCGGCTGCTGAGCGTACAGCTCAGCGCGAGACTGCTACTCGATCTCGTCTGTGATGACCAAGCACCGTCCCCTCCTGTCGCCATGGGCACTCTGATGCGACCGCAGCGCCTCTCGACGGACCAGCGCAACGCGCTCGTCGCAGTCCACTCGGTGTGCACCCACCAAGTCATGCAGAGCATGCGCGGCGCCATGGCCGACGTCGATCTCTTTGTCTATGTGCTCGAAGACGAAGTCCGCGACTTTGAAGCGGCGCGGTTCCCCTTGGTGCTGCCGCTCAAGACGCCGTCGCCCTTTGACTTTCTCGTGCCGCTGCTCTTGTCGCCGCAGGCCGAGACGGCGGACGATGGCGACAACAAGAAGACGCTCCACGTGCGCCACCCCGTGAACGAGATGGAGGCGTGCCGCAAGGCCATGCGTGCGTTTTTGATTCTGCGGCGCGTGCGCAGCCTCGTGGATGCGCAGTATCTGGACGACGGCCTGGATGAACTCATTGCGTGGCGCCACCCGCACTCGGCACTGCTCGCGGCCGTACCGCCTCGGCGCGTCACTGGCAATGAGAGCGACAGGGTCGATCTGAGTGGCATGGTCTTGCTGCCGTGCGTGTGGCGCGAGCAGCGCTTCCTCGCAACGCCGGCGCGGCTGCTTTTGGTGTTGAATCCCGAAGCCCTCGTGTTTGTGGAGCGGTCCCCAGTCGACGAAGCAGGAGAGAGCGAGACCTCTACTTCTGCTACTACTACAAGCGACCGTGGCATGGTGAGGCTCTTTGCGCCCGTGCACCGCGTGTACGCGTCGCTCGACGGCAAGGACGAGCTCGTAGTCCACTTTACGATCGCGTCGGCCGTGGCCGTCGAGGGCTGTCGCAGTTACCGCAAGTCGCCGCCCAAGGACAATGCCGGCGGCCGTGGTGCGCTACGCAACTGGCACGTGTCGGTCCTGTTTGAATCGCCTGACGACGCGCGCCAGGCCAAAGCCAATGTCGATTTGTGTCGCGCCGAAGTGCGTGCGTTTAAGCTGCTCAAGATTGAAGAGGCACTGAGTGCGCACGTCCAGATCACGAGCTCGCATGGCACTTCGGCGCGTGACTCAGTCGCGTCGTCGATTGACGACTGCCTCAGCGACATTCCGCTCTTTCCAAGTCTAGGGCAAGACACTGACTGACGATAGCTCTTCATTGTACAGTACGCTACGTTCTGTCTGTCTGTCCTGTCTACCAACCCAGTAAAGCCCCTCAGGGCTTTGTCCCACCGCGCGGCTTGGTCGTGGACGACGCGACGCTTGCGTTGGCTGGGTTGCTCGCAGCAGCAGCAGCGCCCAGCGTGTGGTGCTTGTGTTGCACAAACGCTGCGCGGATCTCGCTTGGCTGGGCGTTCAAGAACTCGTGCGGGAACATACTCGCCGCGTCGGCCGCGAGGCTACGCAGATCGGTCGTGGTCTTGAAGAGCGCCGCGACGCCCGCGACCAATTGCTGGACCGCATGCGGCTCGGCGTCACTGTAAATTCCCTTGACGACCACGAGCAGCTTGTCGACGGCGGCCTGGCGTTCACGGGAAATCTCGTCTTGCAGCGCGACCACGCGACGCAAGACTTCCTTGGCGTCGACGTCGCTGGCGTTGGGTGGGAAGACGGTGGCCGCATGCTGGAGCAAGAATTTAATGTCGCGCAGCTCGCGCATCTCGCTGTAGATGGCCTCAACCATGGGCGCGACGCGCTTTGGATCGATGCGGTCAAAGTAGAGCGCGCGGATCTTGAGCTCGAGATCGGCCGCGCGCTTGGTGCGTTCGTGGTCGGTCTTGAGCTGGTCGAACCGACGGCGAAAGTCGGTGGCGTCCAGTGCGTCCAGTGTTTGTGGGAGCACGAGTGGTGGCGACGCGCCGGCCGCGAGCGACGGGAAGAGCCGCTCGGCGTTGCGGATCACACTGCGGAGCTCGTCGGCCAGTGGGAACCGCTTGCACAGGCGCTGGATCGTGCGTGTGAGACTGGCATTGGACGCGGTGTCGCGCCGTTCGATGTGGTAGATGTCGTCGCGGAGCTTTTCGTACAGCTCCTTCTTGAGCGTCGTGCGCTCGTGCTTGCGCGTGAGCTTGTGGAGCACGCGCTCGCATTGGTCGCGCTGCGCGCCGCATGCAAAGGGCTTTGGTGGGGCTGCCTCGAGATGGCCCTTGAGGATCCACGTGTCGTGCAGTGGCGTCTCGCCCATGTCGAGCACGCGAAGCCGCGCGAGCTGCGCGAGCTCACAGGGCAGCGACCGTAGCGCCGTCGCGCGCACATCGAGTACAGTCAACTGTGCACATTGCGCGAGCGCTGGCGGCAGCGCGGTGAGCCGTGGGTTGTCGCTGAGCCAGAGACTGTGCAGCTGCGTGAGCGACGCGATCGCGTCCGGTAGCGCCGTGAGCAGATTGGCGCTCAGGTCGAGCCGACGAAGCGTCGCCGAGAGCGTGAACACGGGCGCAGGCACGCACACTAGATTACTGGACGATAGGTGGAGCAGTCCATGGCGGCGCGCGTCGTCGATGGCTGCGAGCACGCGCTCGCTGTTGAACGGACCCATGTTGTTTTGGTCTTGGCGACTTTTCCAAATCGCAGATATATAATAGTAGTCGCAAAAAGAGACTGTAAAAAGTTTAATATTTCTCAAATAGCCGGGTTCCGGTGGATGTAAGGCAAGTTGCTCGCGAGCGTCTTGATATGCATGCGCGCGCCCTGCTCCTCATCGATGGTCACGACGCGTGGGTTCACAACACTCTCCGTCTCGTCTCCGCCCAGCAGTTTGGCCTCCATACGCTTGGCCATAGCCGCGACCGACCGCACCGAGTGGACGGACCGCAGCGACTTGCACTCGGAGAACACGCTCGAGGCCACGCTGCGGGCGTCGTCATTGTCGTCATTGCCATCGCCATCGTCATTTCCATTACCATTGCTCGCTTTCCACCGCAAGAGATCGTTGCCTGTGAGCGGTCCGCCGCCGCCGCCGCCACCGCCGCCGCCGCCACCGCCACCTCCAAAGCCAGCAGACGCGCGGTCCTCGAGCCGCTGCTGACGCTTGTCCTCGGCCTCTTCGTGGTCCACGATGGTCTGCAGCTGCGCGAGCTGCTGCTCGACGTGCACCACGCGGGCCTTGATCTCGACGTCGTCCATGAACTGGTCGAGGTCGAGGTTGTTGGCAAAGTCAATAAGCTCGTCGGCCTCGTCGGCCTCGCACTGCTGGCGCTTTTCGTCGGCCGACTCCTTGGTGAGCGCCCACATGGGCCGCGCGTAGCGCTTGCGCGCAGCCTTGGCGGTCGTCGTCTCGTCGTCACCGTCGGCGTCCGTCTCGGGCGCGCTTCCATTGCTGCGCACGGCCTCGCGGAACTTGGCCTCTCGCTGCGCAAATCTAAAGAGTGGGCAGCACAGAGAGAGGAACCTGAGTGAGATGGCACACGTGTGAGAAATCCGCTGGGACTTAATGGCCCACCGCTCGTGGCGCTGCTGTTTGTTGTCGTCGTCTTGGTCGAGCTCACGTTGGAGCTTCTCACGCTCCTTCTGCAGATCATGGAGCCACTTCTTGTGCTTGGAGAGCGCCGTGTTTTTCTTGTCGCGCTTGACGGCGTGCTATGGAGACAAAACGAAGGCAACATATCAGAACTCAGTACTGAGACGGAGAAGAGCCAAGTGAGACCGTCGTAAAACGCACAGGCGGGTCCGTATGGATGGACACGTTCATGCCGAGCGGCTCGACCGGCAGACCGGCAAGGAACGCGGCCTTGGTCGTCGAGGTGGCAATGTTGCTGCTGCTGCGCGACTCCTTGGTGAGTGCTGGCATCATGTACGGCATAGAGAGAGAGAGAGAGAGGGAGAGATTGTCAGCTCAAAAATCGCAACTAGTCGGATCCAGAGACGAGAAACAAACGCACTCGTGCTGACGCCATTGAACGGCCGGTTGCAGAGCATGACACCCTTGTAGTTGCCGATACTCACGGCCGCCGACGCCGACGCCATGTCCGCCATTGCTGGTGGGTGCTATGAGTGAGAGACGTCAGAAGTTCCAGTGCGCAGTGTGAGGCAAGCGCCTTCCATCTTCCACCATGTCTTATCACTCCCCAGCCGCTAAGTTTAGAGCAGGTTGAAAGAGAGAACCTAATGCAAGGTCAAATGGATAAAAGAACAGGAGAAAAAAGGGAATTTGATTAAATAAACGACCAGTCTTCAGAGGAAAAAAGTTTCTAGCTGAGCAGAGTGCGGGTCTAAATGATTCCGCGTGTAACGTGTTGTGGTCTTGTGGGGTGAAGAGGGAGAAGTGAAAGAGGTCTCTTTATGTGCGCTTCGGACGGGCAGACTTGGCCTTCAGAATTCGTCGTCCTTTGGGGGGAGCGGAGCCCATGTTGAATCCGTCGGTCGCAGGCTGCTGCTGTCCACCGAAACCCGGAGTACCTCCAAAGCCCGCGGAGGGGGCACCAAAGCTGGGGGTCGGTGGAGCTCCAAACGACGGTGTCGCTGGCGCGCCGAAGACGGGACTGGGCGTTGCACGGAAACCCGACGCGGCTGGGCTAGGCGTGGCGCCGAATGCGTTACCTGGGGCTCCAAACGAAGCGCTCGGAGTTCCAAACGTTGAGTTAGATCCACCAAACGCAGGCGCTGGAGTTGATGTTGGGACACCAAAGCCACCCGTCGCAGGCGCGTTCGACCCGAAGGCATTACCGCCAAAGCCAGAGCCGTTTCCAGTGGCCCCAAACGCGGGGCTTGGAGCGGTAGTCGAGCCGAATGGTTGACTCGAACTCATGCCGAAGCCGGAAGCAAGCGTGGTTGCCCCGAACCCGCCACTTGCCGGCGTGGAGCCGAAACCGGGTGTTTGAGATCCAAAGGCGCTCGATGTAGGAGGAGTTGTGAACGCGCTTGAAGTTGTTGGAGCACCGAAACCGAAGCTTGATTGGCTGGTAGCAGGCGTGGAAGCACCAAATGCAAACGCTGCTGCCCCAGGTGTCGAGGCTGGCGTGGTGCCAAACGACGGGGTCGTTGCGGGAGTACTTCCAAATGTACTCGAAGTGGTCGGCGCAGCAAAGCTGGAAGACGTGGTTGTGCCGAATCCGCTCGAGATCGCCGAGCCGAAGCCGCTGGAGGCCGCTGGTGTCGTTGTCGATCCAAAACCAGTCGCACTGGCAGATCCGAAGCCAGATGTTGTGGACTGAATCGGACTAAAGCTCCTGGAACTGGCACCAAAACCTGAAGACGACGGCACAGTCGATCCGAAACTCGGCGTCTGGCCAAAACTACTGGGTGTGGTCTTGTCACTGCCAAAGGCAGGTGCTGATCCTGCCGCGGATGAAGACCCGCCGAAGGTGAACGCAGGAGCTTCGGTCTTCTTACCACTGTTGTCGGACGAGACAGCGCCAAACGCGAATGCTGGAGATGGTGTAGTTGCTGTGCTGCTAGACATCGTTGACGCACCCGTTCCAAACGGCACAGACGGCTTCGGTGCACCTGTGGATGAACGAAACTCGAAAGCTGGTTGAGAAGCAGCAGCGTTCGTGCTCGGAGCATTGGCAGGAGTAGACACACCAAAGGTGAACTGTGCTTTGTTCTCAGTCGATCCGGACGCTTCGGCTGACGCAAAGCCAAAAGAGACTTTGGGGGGTGTCGAATCGGCTGACTTAGACTCACTGACTGTCGACGTGCCAAACGTGAACACCTTCTTTGATTCTGTCGTCGTTGGCTTTGTTGGTGGCGCCGAAGTTGCACCAAACGCAAAGGACGGCTTGGGGTCGGCGGGTTTTGCCTCTGTTGCGCCCGCACCGAACGCGAACGATGACTTGGAGTCAGCAGGCTTCGCCTCGGTTGGCTTCGCAACGCTCGAGCCGAATGTGAACGACGGCGTGTCCTTTTTGTCATCCGCGGCGCCAAAGTTGAACGAAGCTGGATCCTTTTTCTCATCAGACGAGCCGAAGCTCGGCACCAAAGCCTTCAAAGCGGTTGCACCATCGGACGATCCAAAGGCGAAAGACGTCTTGTTCGCTGTACCAGATGCGGCGGAGGCTGATCCGATCAAGAAGCCGTCTGCTGACTTCAGCTTGTCCGCATCCGCAGACCCGAATCCACCAGCCGCGCCGAAGGAAGACGCGGCAACATTGAAAGCAAATCCTCCTGCGGCAGGAGACACCGCGGAGACAGATGTTGCAAGCTTTTTGCCGCTGCCTTCTCGTACATCTTCATCACTCGTCTTACGCTTGTTTGAAGTCGAAGTTGCCTCGGCGAGAGCAGACGTAGAAGGGGCACTAAAAGTGAACCCGCCACTCGGCTTCACTGAGTCCGAAGCAGTCGTCGGCGGCGGCGCGGTGACTCCGAACTTGAACCCACCGGACGGGGGCCCCGTTGCACTGGAGGGCTGTGGCGAGACACCGAAACTGAAGCCGGACGAGTTGGTCGTCGGCACGTTCTTCTGAGTTTCACCACCAAAATTGAAGCCACTGGATGGCGGTGCAGCCGACTCGTTCTTCTTAGATTCCACAGTGGACACACCAAACGTGAAGTCGTTCGAAGGTGTTGGAAGAGCGGTCGATGAAGTTGGTCCGCTAGGCTTTGGAGCGACTGTCGACGCGCCGACAGGCTTGTCGGTGTCGCAGCACGGGCATTTGGCGTACTTTGCACCGTTTGTGACGGCACAGCTTGGACACTTCCAGCTACCGGGTTCCATTTGCATAAACCGGGCGAGTGGATTCACCCCAGCCGGTGTACCCAACGTCGGTGCAGCTGGTGTCACCGATCCAACAAAGGAGGATGCGGTCGATGGTTTCGCCGTCTCGCAGCACGGGCACTTCGCGTACTTGACAGCATTCATCACGGCGCAAGTCGGGCATCTCCAGCTACCGGCATCAACCTGCATGAAACGCGCTAGTGGGTTCGTCACACCAGACGAAGCAGCAGTACTCGCGGAAGAAACAGATGCAGCCGCTGTTTCAAGAGACTTCATCTTCGGAGGAACCGACTTCGTCAATGATTCCGGGCGCGCACGCGGTGACGAGGGCATGAATGAGAACGGAGCCGTGGCAGATGCCCCCTTCGTCGTCAACGCTTTCTGTCCAGGAGAACGTCTGGGCGGTTCACGAAGCGCGGGTGGCGGGGTGAAAAAGTACTGGATACTGTCATCTTTTGTCGGCTTCGACGATTGTGAGGCCGAGTGAGGAAGCGTAAAAGCAAATTGGCCCATTTGTTGCTGCGAGGTCAACCCTGACGCAGAGGCATTCTGCAATTTGGCCTTCGGCTGCACCGTTGCAACTGGCGATGCCTCGCTCGCCGAGAAGGATTTGACACTCTCGTCAGGGGCAGCAAATTTCTGAGGAGCAGCAGCAGGCTGTGAGAAGGAAAACACCGGGGTCTTCGTCACCAAAGGCGCCGTTTTCGGGCGCGTATCAACGACAACTGGCTTCCATGCAACCTTCGGGACCGACAATGTCGGCGGAGCAACCTGGTCGTCCGCATCCATGCTCTCGTCTTCGCCACGCGCTGTGCTATTCTGGTTGGTCAACGCAAGCTGGTACTTTGCCCACGATAGCGACGTCGACGGGGTTGGCTTCTGCAATTCTTTGTCAAGCGGCGTCTGGATCTTATTTAGCGTCGAGAGAATCTTTTCCGCGACAGCAGCAGAGTACGCGCTGCGAGAGGCAACATCGCGCTTCGTTCCGGTCAGCAGCCGCGACGGCTTCGGCTTCCGCGTCAGACGATCCTCACGAGGCAGTGCGATCGGTAGATCTTCGCTCGGGCGAGCACGCTTCGCCGACGGAAGCGCGGCAACGCTAAGCTCGCGGCGGTCACGACTTGTCTCCTCTGCAGCAGCCGCATCACCGGATACGCGCGACTCCAATGCGCTCGAAAACGTCGAGCGCGTGAGCGCGAGGGCATTCTCAGGCGTCGTCTCCACGAGGTTACGCAGCTGAGACGAGAGCCGCTCGTATTCTTCAAAGCTGATCGGTTTCTTTTTCTTGATCACAGCGAGCGGGGACTCTGTTACGCGTGGTGACGACGGCTTGTTCTTTCGGCGTCCTGTGAGTCGTTGGAAGGCGAACGGTTCCTTCTCAGCATCAGTGCCGCCAATCTGGAGCGTCTTTGTCTTTTCTGAGCCGCGGCCGAAAACGCTGCTCACGGGTGAAGGTGGCGTCTGCTTCTTCTCCATCTTCTTGGCCTTGGCGGGCGACGACCGCTTGGATGGAGGTGAGCGCGTGGTCTTGGCGTGTCCATTCGAGACGGCGGTTTCCGCAGCCGTTGGCTTGACAGCCACTTCAACGACCGGTTCGAGCGACTCCTGGGATGTCTCCAACTCGGCCTTGTCGTCCTCATGGTCCGACGCCAGCTTCATGGACGTGTCCAGCGTGTCGACCTGTTTCGTGTGCTCCATCGCTTCGGTCGGCTTCTTGCTGCCGCCGAGCGGGAAAAAACTAAAAAGGCGCGAAAACAGTCCACCGCGCGCGGCGGCGACCGATTCCTCGCGAGCGTGGTGCGCTCCGTTCAGCAGCGCGTCGTCGTCTTCCAGTTCGTCGTGGTCGGCATCGTCGTCGTTGTCATTCACGTCACCGTCGTTCGGGTTGCCGAGGCGCTGGCTGCGGCGCGGGCGACGGCGTGGGTACGGCTGCGTAGCAGCTCGGCGCTCAGAGGCGCGGCGCAGTGGGGAGGCCACATCAATGGCGCTCATGGTCGTCTAGTCGGATCGAGCAGAGGTGGGTGGGGGTGGGCGGGGCAGTGTGTCGAGGCGCGTCGCGTCGCGTGGGGAAAGTGTGTGGCCGAAGGCGTCGGAAAATGGCGGGGAGAAACCTTGGCGTCCTTTTGCTCTTCCCGCGCGCAACCGAGGTTTGGTAATAACCGGTAGAACTGCGGTGGCGTCGGTGAGCGTCAGTCGGGTGAGGTGAGGCGGAGAAGGGGAAAGGAGAAGCGAGAGGGAGGGGGGAAAACAACGAAGCGAAGGGTCGGGTTGGAAAGCAGTTTCGAAACGAGGTTTTATCAGTAGAACCTCGAAGAGATGGAAGGTTTTGAGGTGCATTCACGGCCGTTTTTGGCGCCAAACGGGACGGTGAATGGTGGTCCTTGACCGCAATCTTACCTGTTATTTTACGGCATGGGTTGAAAGAAATAAAATGGCGGGGGAAGTTTCGAGAACCGATATTAGCCAATGGAAATGTGTGACCTTTCAGGCTCCAGAACGAGGACGGACAGACAAATGACGAAAAAGATCCGCCAGAGCCATCTCAGCGCCATGGGCTGTTTTCGATATGCGGTCTGTATGCGCGCCGCTACAGCGGTGGCCGTGGCCGCGGCGGCGTCTCCACCCGTGATGCACTCCATCCCACGTACGTTTCTATCTCATTTTGAAATCGGTGAATCGGTGGAACGTCGCTGACTCAAATGAATGGCTACTGCTAGTGAAATGGGACTTTGACGGTGGTCTCGACGGGTGGGCACAGTCGACAAGCATGGAAACGGGCGTGGAGGTGGACGCGATCAATGGATTCCTGCGTGTCGTGGTGTTGCCGTCCGCGAATATGACACAAGCTTATGTGGACTCGCCAGAGCTACGCGTGGAGATTGACCCGGACGAGCGCGACCACTTAGTAGTGCGTATGAAGTATCTTGGGCAGTGTGACCGCGCTCTGCTCGCTCTCGAGCGGAATCCGGACGAGACGGTTGTCATCCCTGGCGTGCGGAACGAGAGGCGTGCGCTTCGCGATCCCGTCAAAATCCCGTTTCAGTCGCGCACGAGCAGCTCGCTCGAAGACGAACTGTACGTGTTTCCGATCTGGCAACACGTCGCCGACACTATCCACCGAGTGCGAATCTATCCGTATACGAAAGTACCGAGTGCAGCAACTAGGGGCGACGCTGTTCTATGGAGTGGACAGACCGTCCATATCGATTGGGTCGCCTTCGCGAAAGGTGAGTGCTATCAATAGTTCATGTACTCATTATCTTCATCATCTCGCAACACTCTTATTTTTCCTTACACAACGTAGCACCCGTCATCACTAAAGTACGCGGCTGCATCGACATGTACTACCAGGTCGGCAACTCCATGGCTGCCATGAATTGCTCGGAGATTATTTACAAGACCAATGGGGTTCACACAAACTCGGCGTTTGCCTGTGAGGCGATGACGCTTCCGGTTGCGGCGACGTACAACTGTCTCCGTGAAGGCGGCCAGCGCATCGCAATCCATGGAAAGCATTTTGGCTCGGCCGACGCGATCGTGACTGTCGACGGTCAAGAGTGTACGGAAGTTGTCCACGTGGTGCCAGAAGTGGAGCTTGAGTGTACTCTCCCGCCAGTGTCGTCTCGGTGGCGTGCGAAGCCGATCTACCCGTCGATTGTCAGAGTGACCAATGGGCGTCTCCATGCGCTGTCAGACGAGGTGTCTTCCCTCTCGTACGCTGCTTCGGTCGCTGCGCTCTCTACCCCCGTTCTATCGAATGTAGCTGCTCACGCCATCGATGTCAACTGGGCACCGTCGCCCAACGTTTGGGAAGCAATGACAATCACCGGCTACCGCGTCGAGTGGAAGCGGTGCAAGGACGCGACGTTCAACTCGAAAGACTATGCCATCGTCGGCAACGTCACCGCAACGACGATTGTGCAGCTCCGCAATGGCGCCGACTACCATGCACGAATCACGGCACTCACGGAGGACTACCGGGCACGCGTCGATTGGCAAAACATCGATCTCTATGGTCGACGTCGCGTTCTTCCCAATGCCGTTAGCGGCATTCCATCGCCTCTCTCATCGTGCGTATCAACACTGGTTTCTGGTGCGTAACGGTGGGCCCTGCTGCGTACTACTGGCTCTGACACGTCATGGTCAGACTTTAGTTTCCCACAATTCAGCGCTCGTTTGTTGACAAACGTCAGCGCGTCCACACCACCCGTGACAATTCCCACGCGTGGACCGAGTGGCGAAATCGGCGATCAGGGCCATTTTGGCCTATATGTAAACGGCGACGCCAACGTCGAGAACTGCAACGCAACTACGACGTGCTGCGACGGCTTCAACGCCTTGGCATCGGGCACAGTGTCAGCCACGGCATCCTGTTCACTCGTCTGTTCGGTTACTGAAAGCCGAACGGCCATTTATATCAACGGTCGGACAAATCGGTCCGTCGCGACCAATGCCCCAAGTGCATATCCCGCGCCGGCGAAAATTGTTCAACCCATCGCGACCGTCAATGCCGGCACGGCCATCGCCCCCACCGCGGCAATGTGTGGCCCATCGCTTCGACTAACGGCGTCGGCGTCGTTCCTCACAGGGTCTGCCTGGTACCCTCGCCAAATGAACGTTCGTGAGGGCTTTGATACGTCGTTTTCGTTTCGCATCTCAAACCCTTCGACCACCTGCAAGTTCATGGATGATGCACACACGAAATGTCGCTCTCGTGGCGGCGACGGCTTCGCGTTTGTCGTCCAGAACGGCAATGAGATTAGCCTTGGGGCCGGTGGCATGGAACTCGGATACGGCAGTCTGAAGAATGCGCTCGCCGTCGAATTTGATACCTGGTACAACCACGAGCAGCTCGACGCCTACGAGAACCACATCAGTATCCACGTTGGCCGCGATAGCGAAGCCGTGCATGCCAACCACACGTACTCACTTGGTTCGACCACCACGCTTCCAGATCTCACGGACGGAAGCCACATCGTACGGATCCTGTACGATCCTAACATCGACGAGAACCTGTGAGTTGTATGAAGTACAAACCAAAGAGGGCGAAAAATACTGACCAACTGACTCGCATGCTGGGTAGGCTCTTTGGTGCATATTTCACCGCGACAACGCTCGCGAGCGATTTTCTCTCGCGCGGCGACTGGCTCTCGGGACTCGGGACACTGTCGGTCTTTGTCGATGACCTCAACTCGCCAGTGCTGGCCGTGCCGATGCGACTCGATGACACCATCAACCTTAACCACGGCCGTGCCTGGGTTGGCTTTACGGCCAGCACGGGAGCGATCGCCTACCAGACGCAGGACATTCTGTCGTGGACTTTTGAGTCGCTTCGTCGCGAGATCACGCGCTTTGAGCCATTCGTCTCTGTTGACATGTAGTACTGGTCGATGTGCTTTTAGTTCTCCTTTTTTCTTGTTATTATTGTCTGATCAAAACAACGATACGAAACGGGTGTGGGCCGTGCTCAATCTAATAGGTTTGGGGAAGGACGGGAGAGCCACGTCCATTCCAGCTCTCCGCCTTCCTGAGGTCAACTTGGGCAAATTCTAATCCGCTTTCTTTCCTTTTTCTTGCTCCGGGTCAAAAGATGGGCGACAAAACGCACACACCGTTTAGTACGAGATCCCATTCGCACGAAGCTTCGCCTCCAACTCGGCAATACGCGCGTTCGCCGCGTCGAGGTCGCGCTGGAGAGTCTCGTCCGAGCGGCTCGTGCGCTTCACAGGCGCAGACGCCGGTGGAGCCGTCGAGCCCGTGCGGTTGACGCGCGACACGCGCGACGACGCCGACTTGCTGTTCTTTGCGCGCTTGCCATCAAACGTGATCTTGCCAAACTGCTCGGGGCGCAGCGACATCAACGCCGGCGCGTTGTCCGCACCTTCCACCCACTCGTCGGCCGACATGGACGGAACGCCGGCAAACGTGTCAGGGTAAATGTCGTCCTGGAAGGCGTCCGACTTTCGTGGCACGTACGCGTGCAACGGTTCGATCGCGTTCGATGTGAGCTTCAAGAGACGCGCAGTCTCGCAGCTCATGATGTCGCAAGCGCGCTTCGGGATCAAGGCCATACCACGCGCGGCGGTGGTCGAACGGTATTCGTTGAGCGGGAACGCATACGGTTCGCCCTCCGACATCTCGTAGTAGCGGATGTTGCCATCGCCCTTACCGCACAGGTACAAAAGGTTGGTGTCCGGGTCGTAGAACGGCATGATCACGCCCGCGGCCTGGTCAATGTCGACCTTCTTCACTTCCTTGTCGAGCTTACGCGGGTCCCAGACCTTGAACTGACGCTGACTCTGCTTGGTGAAGCCAACTGTGACAAAAGTCTCCTTGTCACCCAAGAACGTCATCTTGACGCTCTTGGTGCCGCCGTGAGCGC
Source organism: Pythium volutum (assembly GCA_023334575.1). Lineage (NCBI taxonomy): Eukaryota > Oomycota > Peronosporomycetes > Pythiales > Pythiaceae > Pythium > Pythium volutum. The sequence continues at coordinate 4,690 of JAADVC010000079.1, read as the reverse complement.
CGTCCTTGATCTGAGAGACCTGTCCTGAGCGGGCGTCGTAGAGTCGCACGATCTTGTCCTTGCAGGTCGTGCCGAGAAGGTTACCCGTCCAGCTCCAGGCGATGTCGTGCGTCAGGTTCTCGCCGTGCGCCGCCATGGTCACAATCTCCGAGCCCTTCTCGATATCCCAGAGACGCACCGAGAAATCCGCCGAGGTACTAGCGAGCACATTGTTGGCCGTCGGGTGGAAGTTGATCAGCGTGACCTTGCGGCCGTGGCCCTGCAGGTCCACGAGCGGCTCCACGCACGTCTCCGTGAGACCTCCCTCGGGAATGCCCCAGATCTTGATGGTCGAGTCATCCGAGGCCGAGGCAATGAGGTGCTCGTGGAACGGGTTGAAGTCGAAGTCGAGAATGGCACCACGGTGGCCCGAGATCAGCGGGAAGTCCGGGTCGAACTTGCCGTACTTCTCGTACGGCACGACGGCCATGGCGCCACCGCCAGCCTGGATCGACACGGCGAAGAACTTGGTGTTGCCCTTGATGTAGTTTTGCTCGCCCGTGGCAGTGGCCAAACGCACGTTGGTGTAGCACTTTTCGAGCTTGGCCGGCTCGAGGTACACATGTCGGAATTTGCTCTGGCGCACAAAGTGGCTCATCTTGGTTCAGAAGATCGAACGTCGGCGTGGGTTACTTTCCTACAGCACAGCATGATGCATGATGAGTATTCGCTTCTTCTTTCTCTTGGGGAGGTTGCTTCCTCCCCATGGAGGTTGAGAACTTGAATGCGAAAGCGGACCCTGCGACCCCGCACCGTGCACACGCCGCGTAGAGGAGCGCAGCATCCGTTTGATACGCCTCTCCTATCCGCTGCAACACAGTGGATGGCGCACGGTCCGCCCGGTCGCTTCCTTCCAACGCCGCGTTGCCTTACCTCGGTCGCCGTCAGCCCGTAATGTGGGCGAAGGCAAGTCAGTCAGTCGCGTTGCGATCCAGCAGCGATTCCCCCCGGCCGCACATGGAATTAAACCTCGCGGAAGACCAAATAAAAACCTCGCAAGCAGTGCCTCCCCAAAACGCACAGTGCAGAGGGTTTGGCGTGAGTGTTCTTGGATGAGGGTTGATGAGGGTTGAACACGAAATCGGGGCATCCTCCCTGTTGTGCGTGATCAAATGGGCAATCTATTGAGGGGATTCCACTTTCGATACGGACATACTCAAACGAAAGATCGGAAAGCAAACCACGAAGAATGGAGACAAGCATGGCGGCATCCGGTGTGGAGCAGGAGCCCAAGCGGCGGCGCGTTGGTGTATCGGATAATAACACAATACATGGTGTTACAGCAACCGAGGCACTGCTCGACCACAGCGAGTTTGAGCAGATCAATCAAGGTCTGGACGAACGCCCCGCATTGCAACTGCACTATTGACTGAACTTGGGCGATTGTTTCTTTCGTAGAGTTGCAGCAATATGATGAGACGCGCGAGCAAATCATCAAGCGCTCGCGCGAAGTCTTGAAGAGCAGGTGCGCTCCATCTCAAAAGGCGATCCATTTCGGTTGTATCCTGTCGACTAGTGGGGTTAACGCGGGTTTCTTTGCTCAGCAAGCAAGCCATCTACTCTCTTCATCGCGGGGACCTAAGTGGAGCTGCATCGCTGCTGGAGAAGGCAGAGAAGGTGAGCAAGATTACGACGGAATTCTGGGAGAAACGGACGCAGCGTGGTACTCATGTCTTCGCCTGCTTGTAGGTCGCGGCCGAACTGATCCCCTTAATCGCTGGCAACCCGTCGCTTCGCCACGGCGCGCTGTCTTCCTCCCTGGAAGAGTACGCCGAAGCCAAGTGCTTTGCGCACTACTTGGCGACGCACAAGCTTGTGCCACTCCGCGACTTACCACACGTTGAGAAGGACGAATATCTCGGTGGCATCGCCGACTTCACAGGTGAACTGACCCGCTACGCAGTTGTGCGTGCGACGGCGCGTGATGAGGTCGCTGTGGAAAAGTGCCGGGCGATGGTGGAGGCAATTTCTGGCGAGCTCATTCAGTTCGATTTCCGTAATGGCCCGTTGCGCAAGAAGTATGACTCAGTCAAGTACAACCTGCGCAAACTCGAGGTGAGAGCTCCACCCCGTATTCACCACTTCCAACGTAGATGTACTACTACGTAGTAGTACGGTTTTTATGGCCACCATCATCTTTCTCCTTAGAACACACTGTATGAACTCTCGCTGATCAAGGCAAGTGGGCTGAAGCTACAATTGGATTCAACATCCGATGAACCGCCCGCACAAGACGCGATGCAGGACTGACGAAGAGAGTGGACGAAAAGTGAACGAGTAGCAGTAGTTGTGCCTAGAGAAAAGGTATCTATTGAAATGAACCGTGAAATGCAAGCTCGTCGCGAAATCGATATGCAAACGGTTGCCATGAAAGGCATATTGCGCTTATTTATCACACCGACGACGAACCACGTGACGCCAACTCGTCTAACCAAACAGAGTCCTGTCGTAGCGGACGTGGCAAATGTCGACGACTTCCTCGAGCGTCTTGAGCGCTTCATCCAAGTCTGCTCGTGTGTGGGCCGCCGAAATACAGAAACGCACACGCGACAACAGCAGCGGTGTCGCCGGGAAACCGACCGTCACGACTGCCAAGTTTCGCTTAAAGCACTCGCGTGAAAACTCGCCGACCTTGCTCGTCTGGTACAGCATGACCGGAATGACAGGCGAGTCGAAATCGCCAAGCGTGATGACGCCCATGTCGATCAGCCTCTGACGGAAATAGTTGCTGTTCTCACGAAGCGATGTGAGCTTCTTCTTGCCGAGATTCGTACCGTCCTTGCCGTCAATAATGTTCAACGCCGTGAGAATCTGCTGCGCGATCACGGGTGAGAGGCTCGTGGCGTAGTTGGCGCCGGCGCTCGAGCTGCGCACAAAGGCGACGAGCTCTTCCGACGCAGCAATGTAGCCACCCATGGCGCCAAAGCTCTTGGTGAACGTGCCCATGAGGATGTCAATCTCGCTCGGGTCTACGCCCGCGTACTCGCAGATACCACGGCCGGTCTTGCCAAGTGCGCCGATGCTGTGGGCCTCGTCAACGTATGTGTACGCCTTGTAGCGCTTGGCAACGTCCACGATCGCACGAAGATCGACAATCTCACCCTCCATTGAGTAGATTCCCTCCACCATGACCATGATCTTCTTCCACGGGCGATGCGTGCGGAGCTGGCCCTCGGCAATCTTGTTGCGCAGCACCGTCTCGAGATGCTTGGCGTCGTTGTGGCGGAAAACAGCGACGGCAGCACCGGACGAGCGCGCGCCGTTGACAATCGAACTGTGGTTCATGCTGTCGCTGATGATGAGCGTGCCCTTGCCCATGAGCGCGGGGATCGACGTCGAGTTGGTCGCGTATCCCATGTTGTACACGATCGCGGCGGGCTTGCCGACAAACTCGGCGACCGCGCTCTCAAGTTCCTGGTGGATGACGCTCGTGCCAAACTCCATGGACGGCGTCGTCGCGGCCAGTCCGTACTGTTGAACCGCCTTGAACACGTCCTTGCTGCACGTGTTCATCCAGTCATCAGCAAAGCCGAGGTAGTTATACGAGCCGAGGTTCGTGCAGTGGCGCACCGAGCCTTCCTTGCGATGAAGCGTCTTGTTGCCGTCGACTGAGTAGCGCTCAATGACGTCAATGTGGGCACCAGGACAACCGGAGACTGGGCGGTTGAACACGTCCTGCACGCGGTGGTAGATGCGGTTGGTGTAAAAGTTTTCCCAGGCGATCAGCAAGCGCGCGTAGCCGCTCTGCGTGGTCTCGGACGCGTAACGCGAGCCGAAGACGCGGCCAAGGTAGTCGCGCACGTGGCCAAACGAAATGAGCGTGGCGAGCTGCACGTAGCAGAGGATGACCGTGATCCACGGCACCTTGTCGCCGGCGTGAACCTTCATATCGGGCATGGTCGTTCCGTTGACGGTGATCACGACTTCTCGGACGTGGCGCAAATGATGAACTGAGCGGACGGGAAGGATTGGATTACGCCCTCGGCTTGGAGTCTCCTCTTGTCTCTTGGTCGGACTTCGAGACAAACGGAGATGGGCCGTATGTGGCGGGCGACTCTGCGGTTCTGTGGCCCTTGGGCCGCCGAAAGAGAGATAAAACCTCATCGATTACGGCGTGCGGCCAGTAATTAACCTTCTCGAAAGTGAGGTTTTGAGGTGGAAGATGGCTTCATGATGACGGAGCCAGCGACAACCAACCTGGAAGTGTGGCAGACCAGACCGTGGTCCATACAGGAGTGTCGCAGAAGAAGCCCACGCCAAAAAGGGATGTGAACGTCAATCAATGGACACCATGGTGCACTATGGTTATGGGGGCAAGGAGCGGGCATGATAATGACGAGATGTGAGGACTGCAAGATAGCAGTCGTCACAAGTCGCTGGTTTGGCGAAAGCTTTTTTCACTGAAAGGTTCACCCAGAAAGAGATTATAATATAATCTCTCGAGACAACGGAATACGAATTGATACTAAGGCACTTTTTGAGGTTTTTTGTAAATCACCTTCAAAGTCTGCGGGAAGAAAATCGTACTTAAGTGAAATTTGCCGGAATCAAGGTTTGAAAGTCTGTGATATATATAGAAATGTATGGATCAACACAATTTTGTTGCAATCATAGCCGCAACAAAATTGAGGGTCCATCTGGATGACCACTT